>JAXIVJ010007171.1:0-47500 GCA_036785665.1 Chirona hameri | reverse complement strand
TGTTACAAATGACAATATTTTCCTAAACTGTTTGTATCCACAGGTTAATATAAGCATTAGTAATATCAGTGTTAGGGTTATAGTTATCCAATGCAAATTGATTTAGGGAGCGGAAAATTCACAGTAAAACTGGGCGAAAAGAGTGGAAAAATATTACCCATAGGGTGTCATTTTCTACCCAAAGTTTGCAATCCTAGGACACTGCGTCAACCTGATGACGGTCAGCCCCCCCCCCCCCCTCATCACCACCACACACCACACATTAGTTTCAGCAGTAGGAACACCATGCATAATATAGCCGGCTCAGTGCGACAACGCCTCTGCGAGGTATAAGAGCTGTATGAAGCAGTGTGTGCACCATTTTCCCGCCATTGGGTCCGGGCCGATTGGGTCGTTTGGGACCAACGCCGACTGAATTATTAAGACACCGTCTACTTCGGCTTGATTGCACACAGGACAAATGGGACTGGTTTCAATGTCGCCCGGGACTTTAGAAGGCGATTGCAATAGTCGGCCTGATGCACGCCAGTCGGCTACTCATTTCAATATTCGAGCTTTTAACCCGCGCACTGACGGGTGTCTGCGCCAAACTTCGAACTGACGGGAGGATCGGCGTGTACCATATCTAAAAACAACGCAATGTAGATCATTAGGTACAAGCAGGGCCTCGGATAACATGCTAACTGGGGCATTTGCCCCCCCCCCCCCAATGGAGGGGAATTGCCCCCTCAGTGGAACCAAATAGCCCCCCCGAGTGAAACTAAGTTAATTCGACACGAGTGGGCACTAGGATACTATATATGATGCATCACTAGGGGCACTAGGATACTATATATGATGCATCACTAGCCTTTTAAAAAAAATCCTTCAGTCACCCGACGCTTTTTTACTGTACTGCATGACCTCGGATAGCATGTTAATTGGGGGGGGGGGGGGGATACTCCGCAGTGACTGCTGGCTCTCTCCCCAGTGACCAAATTTTGCCCCCTTAGTGGGAGCAAAGTTCGTAGGTGACATACGATTGTACGGTCTGTAAAGTAGATAAAAGCGTCACTGAAGCATGCTTTCAACTTATAACCAATAAAAGGCCGTTTACAGCTACCTAGCGTAGCTTTGAGATCTTGAGGACGGATACGCGCCCCTCGTCGCGTGGGTTCGAAATTGGCGTGGACCACAGGTGTCGATTTATATACGTTTGGGGTGGCCCTCGGTCTCAATATTTTGAGTTTGGTCCCCCAAAGATGCTTTTGGCTCCCTCAATGGTTTCTGGCCAATGGCGGATCCAAGAAGGGCAAAGGCCAAAGCCCTCAAACCACCTGAAATCAGCAAAAAGTGACGTGTTTTATCATTAAAAAGCCAAGAAACCTTTACGATTTAAAACAAAACAAAAATCCCCCATTCATCCATAAAGAAGCAAACTCCGATGAGTTTGTTTTATTGTTTGATACTTTTTGTGGATTTCGCCGCCAAAATAATTTGTCTTTGCCGTTCTGGGTTCTCCCTTGTGGGTTCTTGGCCTTAGATCAGGCATTTGACACATATACCATGGTTTCAGCCACGGTGATCCGTCAAAAAACAAGCTTCTGATGAATTCGTTGGTTCTAGGAACACAGACTACCCAAAACCACCTTTATCACCTCACACGACGAAACCGGGGGAATGTCGGCGAAGCAATGTTTCTCTCCTTCGTAAAGTTTTAGCTGCTTGTCTCCTCTGGGGTGGCCCTTGGCCCCCAAAGGCGCCCTTGGCCGCCACAGCCATATTTCGATTGAATAACCGATTTCACCACATATCCGACGAATAAATTTAGGGCTGTGTGCCAGCATTTGGCCGACACGACCGATGATGAATGGGTCTCTCGAAAACATGCAGACGTTGAGCCGATATCAGCCCGATGCTTGGTAGGACGACGGCCCGAGTTTCATGTATTTCGTTTCGAAAGCAATATGACACGTTTACGTGGTATGAGCATCATTCGAAAGTTAAACAAAGGTGCAAAGCGAATAACAATTATTTCAGTTATTAACGTCTAACCGTAATATGTGAGATGAGTTGTGCATACAGTACTCAGCAATCAACGACAACAGCCAGGTAACAACTATTCTTAGTTTTAGTGCCTCGTTTTCCGTTCATAGGGATACCTATATATAGGTTATTGCATGGGTTGGATCTGCACTGATTAATACGATAATTTGATGAGGAGTTACTAATTGCAGGTCAGCTATTTTATTAATGAAATAGTTTTTTAGTCGAAAATGAAATGTCTCATAAAATGATTAACTAATGTTTTTTGTTTGATTGTGTAAGGGATATGATGGCTCTAATTGAGCCCTTGACCCATTGGCGCATCCAGAACGTCCAAAAACGTCGTTTTGAAGAACTGTCTCAAAACTCGTCTGACTTTGTGTGCTTTTGCAAACAAAGTCCTGTCTTGCCGAGCCGAGGGTGTGGCGTTTGAGGGGAGGTTGGGTTGGGACGCCTCGCATTTTTTCTCGAGAATTGGCGGCGTGCAGCACCACCGTTTCTGGCACAGCTGTTTCTGCATGAATTGTACTAGGGTCATCTCAGGTGAGGTCACCAGGTCACGTCAAGTGGCCACATCTCCAAAGAAGTCGTCCACAGTCACAGTGTTTGACTGAGCGATGTGACAATTTCGACATAAATTTAGACTAGCTATCTAACGGTATTTGTGGATTTTGCCTAATCCCCATTGGAGCCGAGTTTGGGGGTAGGGGCGTCAGATGTCTCCCCTAGCACGACTAAGCTGGCGCCGAGCACCGGCAGGGCACGGGTTAAGAACTGTTTTGAAACAAATTCTCCCTTGTATAAGCTGCTTAGAAAATTTGGAAATGTGTTCAGGAAATGTGTTAATGTTCGACCGATTTAGTTGAATTGGTAAAGCTATGGCGCCGGTGCACCCCTTCACTCCGTTCCTGTTTGATCCCCCACATAGTTTTCAAAAATCGACATCACAGGTGTGGACCTTCGATGATGGGCGTGTTTAAATTTATCATTTGTATTTAACTAACTTGATTAAATTGTATTATTATATTATTTTATTTCTGGTCTAGACTTATGTTTGTCATTATCGCACTTAAAAATGTATCAGTACCCATTAATATATACGCTTAACCAGGGATGTAGCCAAGGGGGGGGGGGGGCACGGCCATAGCCACCCCTTCTCCCTCCCGAGCAAACAATTTACACTAGATAAAATGCGATTTTGCTGACGACCCGACCCCCCCCCCCCCCCTCCCCTCCCCCCCCCTTCCCCGGTCAGCAGCATTTGGCTGAGGAGCGAAATATGATTCTACCACTGACGTCCCCGCCCCTTTGCGAAAAATCCTGGCTACGTGCCTGCGCTTAACAGTTTGCCTTAGCAGCATGTTTTTTTTCCTCTCAAATTGCCCCTCCCCCCCCCCCCCCCCAGTGAGAATTCCTTAGCCGACGCCCTGGGTACAAGCGAAATACGGCTTTGGGATAGCTCTTGACAAGCTCTATCAAACGTATTCGAGTCACTTTTAATGTCTGGTCAATATTGACAACACCAGACCAAAACCAACAAAGGTCAATTATCCGTAAAAAATAGGCGTCCTTAACCCGGTATTGACAGGGGTCCTCAGCTGAACGCCATTGACTGGGGAGGGGGGGGGGGGGCGTTAAACGCCCCCCCCCCCCCGGTTATCTTCCGAACCAATTATCGCAGCGAGACGCACAAGGCGGCATTCAAAAGCTCTCAATGAGATGAATCTGAGGCATGTTAAAAAATCCAAGTGAGGTCAAATGTGAGGTCAGGGACAGGTAAAAAGTCAAAATCGACGTATTTTAGTTTATGGGCCATACTTTCCAGCAAAAGCCATCGATTACGACCATGATCATCCAAAGTGCTGCCAATGGTATTATACACATCCTGCACGGACTAAAGTGAGATTGTTGGCAAAGGTCAAAGTCAAGGTCAGGTCACTGTTTGTTGTGTGTGTCACAGGTCAATGTGTATTGATTGGTTATGCATTATGGGAAAACGGTTCAGATATATGTTTCATGTGTGCATTGTATTGTATTGAATACCTTATGTTGAAAATTAATGGTAAAAACGTCCTTTTGTAATGAGTCGAGAACACTAAAAAGGTCGCCGTCCGGGGCCAAACCAAACTGCCGATTGTAATGCACTTTTACAATGCTGCTTGATTGTTCATAAAAGTTTGGTACATATTCGCAAAATATAGAGTGCAGGAAACATATTTCATACCTTCATGATAAATAGCAATGAGTAGGGAGACTAATTTTAGCTCGGACAGTGAATTCGTTACCAAGTACTTGCTGAGTACCGACCGTTATAAGCGTGTAACGCTTATCAACTTCAACTTGAAATAACTTCGGCTAAGGACATTTTTATGCAAAATGTGATTGGATTTACTTATAAGTTGAGTGCTTCTTCCCATTTCAAGTGCTAGCTCCGTTTTTGTGGAAAAGTTCATTATTTTCCGACATGAGTGTTAATGGCCCCTTATCGGAACAGGTGACGATGAGGAACATTAGGACGAGCCAGCCGGCGAGGGATGGCGACCCTGTCAATTACTAAATTAGTACGAGCCAAAGGGTGAGGGATGGCGCCCCTGTCATTACTTGGGATTGTAGATGGCGACTCAAGGCGTTATAAATCCATGATCATTATCAGAATATTAATAAACTACAAACGACGTAACTTAAAACTATCCAGACTGGTTATTGATTCGACACTGATTGAATCGATTGGAATCGTTCAATCAAAATTCCATGAATGAAAAAATAATTGATTCACCACCAGATCTTTTGATTCATGAATCATTGAGTCAAAACCCGCATCAAATCAAGGCTGATTGAATCCAAAGATTTAACGATTCTTAACGATTCAAGTACTCTGGTAAATTGTGCAAATACCTGCAGTCTCAGTGGCGTACATTCATGTATACTGAAATAGTATTGCTGTAACAATGTTTTAATGATCATATACATCTGCTTCCATTTTTGTATTGATTTGACATAAAATCACCACATTTATGAAATTTTTATTAAACGTGAATTGATTAAAATATTTGTTTTGATTCTTTGAATCGGAAAGAATCAATTCTCAAAATTGTATCCGTGAATCGAACGGTAAATCTCTCTTTGTATTTCACTTGCAGCAACTTCCACATCATTGTGGCTGTTACAGTGCTGTCGCAATGAGTGATATATTATAAATACAAACGTAAAAATGATCCTACGACATAACAGAATGAGGGACAATATTACAGACAGGACAGTAGTTAAAATATCAGGCCGAAATTATAAACATATGACAATAGTATGACATGGCTCGGTTCTCGTCAGCCACAGGCGCCAAGCTCAACAATTTAAATTGTTATTTTATTTTGTTTTATCAATTTAAATTGAGGCACGATCAGTTTCAAACCATACATGTGTCACAGATAAAAATAAATCAAAAGGTGAATATTTCACTTTAATACATGTTATTGTTTTTATGTAGTTTGTTCCAGGGAAGCGCCAATTACTTTGTATGCATGTACATTCAGCTGAACGTTCCTAAAACCATGCATACTATGATACTAGGGTATAACCACGATAAACTATTGAATGTGTTACTCATTATTGGGACACAGTCAATGCGCACGTGTGCTCCCGTCAAGGGCGGATTCAGGATTTTTTAGGAGGGGTGGCCGCAGGCCAATTTAGGGGCGCCTTCCAAAGAAAGGGCGCCGTCACTGACCGAAAGGGCGCCGTCACTGGCCGAAAGGGCGCCGTCACTGGCCGAAAGGGCGCCGTCAATGGCCGAAAGGGCGCAGTCACTGGCCGGAAGGGCGCCGTCAATGGCCGACAGGGCGCCGTCAATGGCCGACAGGGCGCCGTCAATGGCCGTAAGGGCGCCGTCACTGGCCGGAAGTGCGCCTCGGGTCAAAAAGACCAGGTCATGACCTGTATGACCTGATACTCGGTAGGTTACTTTCAACATGGCGCCCAAAAGGGCGTCCAAGCGGTCCATAGGGACGATGCGTGCTCACGGGTTGTCCATCACCGGGCGCCTGGCGGCGCCCGGCGACAGACAGCCCGTGGGGCGCCCTTCTGGCGGGGGCCGCAACCGCTGCGGCCACCCCTGGATCCGCCCCTGGCTCCCGTACCGTGTCATATTTCAAACCTGTTTTAGCTTTACCAGAGCTCGCCCGCTCGGTCATTGTCCAAAAAGTCGTTTTACTGGTATAATATTGTGACCTAAATCCGAGGAGATATCATTTCGCGCCTTGGGGGGGGGGGGGGGGGGGGGGCTTGGCCCGAGGGGGCGCCCTGGGTTTCTTTGCCCCCCCCCCCAATCCGAAAATACCTTCCGCCGCCACTGGACCAGACCATGATGCGGCACGCTAAAACATTTCCCACCGGGCGCATCGACCAATGGCGGATCGGGTAGAGCATGAACTGAGGGGTCACAACACTTTCGAGAGAAATACTCGGCTTTAGGCAGTTTGCTCACCGCACGACCGCAAACTTCTTGAAGGTGGAGTCACGTGGCCTGACTTGGTGAACTATCCTAAGATAAGACCAGAAGTAAAACAAATCAACAAATATAAGCAATTGATGTTTGAACAGCTTTCGCTCCCTTCCCGCATCTCCGAAAAACCTTACGGGCATCCAAACGCCCCCCCCCCCCCGCACCCCCCCCCCCCCCCGGCACAGGACAATTGAGGTCGCCTCTCCGAGAACCATACGCTATGTTTTAGGTTCGTATAACTGCCCGGTATGTCGGGGCTGGATCCGCCACTGCTGCGCGACCATTGCCTCCGGGCGCGACCCGGCTGACCCGGCCCGGCGCCGCGCCGCCAGTGCTGCAGCTGACTCGCCCCGAGACGCCGCCCCGCCGGTGCCCGGGCGGCCGTGGACGTCACCGAGTGGACTGGCGGTCCTGTTTTAACGGTTAACAGGGTTTAGACGGCGTTTTAATGGTGTTCTGTGATCCCGAGAACTGGTGCATAGAAGCAGCAGTCATGGCAGACGCCGCGAATAAGTTTAGTTTTTACTATATTGACGAAGAATACCTGAGGGCGATGAATACCTTCTTTCCGCCGCCGCAGTCGCTTCCAGATCTGGTTACTGCCGGAAGCCGCGAACTGACTCCCAGCGGCTCTCCATCCACACAATGCAGCAGCCCAGGTCGGTAGTGACTATAGTGCCATGCAGTCTCCGCGGTAGTGGGGTAAAATAGCATCTAAAATGAATGAATGAATGGATGAATTAATTAATGAATGACTGACTGAATGAATGAATGAAGAGAGCAGGGGCGTAGCTTCTCCAAACAAGTTGGGGGCGGGTGGGGGCTGAACTGGGGAAAATCGCTTAAAGTACCATCAAAATCCACAAAAATACAAATTTCTCCCCGGATTTGACCCACTTTCTCGTCCAAGTTGGTAGGGGGAGGGGGGGCTGAAGCCAAGTTGGGAGGCTGAAGCCCCCTCAACTGAATAGATAACTACACACCTGGAAGGGAGCCATGGGCCCCCTCCCGGAACGTCAGGGGCTCCTTCTAGAGGCTGAACTCTGAAAACCCAGTCACTGGAACTGCGCCACTCTGCCTGCGAGTACCCTGTGCCGGCCTGAACCCTGAACTAGGGTCCTCGATTGTTCTGAAAGGGCGCTGCCGGCCTGAACCCTGAACTAGGGCCCTAGATTGTTCTGAAAGGGCGCTGCCGGCCTGAACCCTGAACTAGGGTCCTCGATTGTTCTGAAAGGGCGCTGCCGGCCTGAACCCTGAACTAGGGCCCTCGATTGTTCTGAAAGGGCGCTGCCGGCCTGAACCCTGAACTAGGGTCCTCGATTGTTCTGAAAGGGCGCTGCCGGCCTGAACCCTGAACTAGGGCCCTCGATTGTTCTGAAAGGGCGCTGCCGGCCTGAACCCTGAACTAGGGCCCTAGATTGTTCTGAAAGGGCGCTGCCGGCCTGAACCCTGAACTAGGGCCCTCGATTGTTCTGAAAGGGCGCTGCCGTCCTGAACCCTGAACTAGGGCCCTCGATTTTTATGAAAGGGCGCTGCCGGCCTGAACTCTGAACTAGAGTCCTCGATTGTTCTGAAAAGGTGCTGCCGGCCTGAGAGCACGGGGGTCGCAACCACTGGGGACACTGGGGAGTGGGGACATTGTCCCATAGTACCTAATTTCCAGCCATCCCTAATAAGGTTTCATGTTAAAGTACACGTGCACTTAAGCGCCAATAACCCGAGCAGTTGAGGCGCCCAAAAACTCCTCCACTTATATCTGTCCCTACTAATTTTTGAGACCGTGACGACGACATTTCCTGAGAGCCGAGAGGGTCTTAACTCGCGCTTGACCGGGGGGAGGGGGTGAGGCAAATATCCCCCCTGACATTTTCGCTATATCTCAAAACACAATGGCGCTATCAACGTGAAACTTTATGTACCTTCTCCCATATCAATTTCACATCTTACATCTTATGTGCGAAAATGAGGCAATTTCGTCGATAAATTTTAAATATAGCAAATTTAGTGACGTCACTACACACTAGTTTTACGATCAAATCAACTACACTTGAACAGGCCGTACAAAGACCACTTTTTTTAAAGAAAAATGCAATATAAAAACGTCGAAAGATAGCAAATTGCAAGACCTATAAAATAGCTATCTCGGATTTGTGAAAATATTGTTTTTTACCCCTCCCCTCGCCCCCCCGAAAAAAATGAAACTATTTTTTTTAGGAATAATGCCAACAAAATCAAATTCCAAAGATGTTAAAAAACCGAATATATGCTAGAGAACTACATATGGACAATACCAAAGCCAAATGTCAAAGCAATATCTTCATTTTTGACTGACTCCCTAAGTATGAGTAACTCAAAGTCATATTTTGAAATTACGTTTTTGGGATTTTATTGACCAGATACAGACCAATAAATGCCAGCACTGTATTTCTGATACAAAACTGATCTACAAACATGCCTTTTTTATTTAGATTTATCAATTTCAAATTTTGACCATATTTTACCTGAACTTGACATAAGCTTGCCACTAACTTCACTTAAATTAGGTCAGATGGTAAAATGATCATCACTATCGATTTCTACGTGTAAAATAGCCAATAAAACATGTGATTGACGACTTTCGAAAATCTTCTGCGCATAGCGACCTTTTGTGACCTGACCTTGACCTTGACTTTTGCCAACAATCTCATTTTAGTTTATGCGGGATGTGTATTATGCCTTTGGGAGTATTTTGGGTGATTATGGTCTCAATCAAAGGCTTTGGATGGAAAGTATGGACCATAAACTAAAATGTCTCCATTTTGACCTATACCCAACCTTGACCTGATGTGACCTCAATTCGAAAATTTCGAGTATGGTTTAGATGCGTCTCATTGAGAGCTTGCGAATGCTTTGTTAAGCGTCTCGCTGCGATCATTGGTCCCCCCCCCCCCGCCCCGGTCAATGGTGTTCTGCTGAGACCCCGGTCAAGCGCAGGTTAACATTTGCCCTGGAGGGCGTCTGATAATTACATGCCCTGGAGGGGGTAGGATTTCGCCCCCCCCCCCCCTCTATGATCTCGAAAACCTCGCAACATAGCCACAAGCGGAAAACGGCGTTAGATAGCTCGAACAGCTCTATCGAAAGTATCTAGCGCAAATAACTTTTACCTAATAAAGATAAAGCAATAAGTTTGACGCCATCTTGTTTGTCTCGTCAAGGCCCTTCGAATCATATTCATTATTCATGTTGACCAGGTTAAGTCAACTGAGAAATTTGACCTATAAGGTCAAGTGGCGACCCATGTAAGTCATGTTGCATATTGTGAGACTTATCTCGACGAGACAAACACATTGGTACCGTTTTCACTTCTCTATCTGCATTCGTTATTGACAGTTAGTTATTGACAAAACAGTGTTGGTCACGCAATTACCCGACCTTAGGTCACCGATATCAGAAATCCGAGATAAACACATTGCAGGTATCTATGACATTATGGAATCCTCCATGACCAATCGGCCTAAAACCGTGGCTGCGGTACGACCGCAAACGTTTTGGAGGTGGGGTCATCACGTGACCTAGTCTGGTGACCTGACCTGAGATGACCCGAGGTCAAGAATTTTACATACTGTGGGTAGTTGATTTCCGAACAGGTATGCAACAAACGGCGGCGCTGCGCGCCGCCGTTTGTTGCATACCTGAGAGGGCCCGTGGCCGGTCTGAGAGGGCCATGTTAGGCTCAAGAGGGCCCCCAGATGGTCTGAGAGGCCCTCAGTCGGCCAGAGAAGGCACTATCGGTCTGAGGGTCCCTCGATCGTCATGAGGGGCCCTCAGCAGGCTCGTGGGGCCTTTGTTCGGCCTGAGGGGCCGTCGGTGGGTCTTAGCCCCCGGCCGGCCTGAGGGTGCTCTCAGTCGACCTGATAGGGGCCCTTTGTCGGCCTGAGATTGCCCTCTGTCGGCCTGAGATGGCCCTTGGCTTGCATGAATGAGGGGCCCTAGGTCGGCATGATTGGCCCTTGGTGGGCTTGAGTGGGCCTTTGATCTGCCTGAGGCTGTCATTTGCTGGCCTGAGGAAGCCTTCGTAGGGCCTTACCCCTTGATCGGCCCTCGGCAGACCTGAGCGGGCCCTCGGTGCGCCTGAGGGCCCTAGGTCGGCCCGAGAGAGGGGGGGGGGCTTTTGTCAGCCTGAGGAGCTCTCGTTCGGTCTGAGGGTGTTCTCGATGGCCTGAGGATGTTCTCGGTGGGCCTAGGGAGCTCTTCGTCTGCCTTAAGCTTGATTCGCACCGGATGTGCTTTGACGCAGACGCATGCCGGCATCTGCGAAAAACGCATACGCATGCGGTCAAAACTGACTCAGACGCATGCGTCTGCCAAATTGAATGATAGGTCAGCACGAGGGGGCCTTCGGTCGGCCTGAGTGTGTCTTTGGTCGATGGAGGCCGAGGGAGCCTTTGATTGGCCTGAGGATGGCCCTCGGTCGTCCTAAGGGGCCCTTGGTCGGTCTAAGAGAGCTGAGGGGGGGGGGGGGAGACTCAGGTCCGGCTGAGGGGGGGGGGGGGGGGGGGGGGGAGAGACGGTCATACGCTGCCCCGGTCCGGCTGAGGGGCGAGACGGCCATACGCTCCCCCGGTCCGGCTGAGGGACGAGACGGGCATACGCTGCACCGGTCCGGCTGAGGGGTGAGACGGCCACACGCTGCGTCTGGCTGAGGGGGCGAGACGGCCATACGCTGCACCGGTCTGACTGAGTGAGACGGCCATACGCTGCCCCGGTCTGGCTGAGGAGCGAGACGGCCATACGCTGCCCCGGTCTGGCTGAGGAGCGAGACGGCCATATGCTGCCCCGGTCTGACTGAGGGGTGAGACGGCTATACACTGCCCCGGTCCGGCTGAGGGGGAGACGGCCACACGCTGCCCCGGGCTGACTGAGGGCGAGACGGGCATACGCTGCACCGGTCCGGCTGAGGGGCGAGGCGGCCACACGCTGCCCCGGTCTGGCTGACGGACGAGACGGCCGTTCGCTGCCCCGGTCCGGCTGAGGGGTGAGACGGCCACACGCTGCCCCGGTCTGGATAATGGGCGAGACGGCTGTTCGCTGCCCCGGTCTGGATGAGGGATGAGACGGCCATACGCTGCTTTAAATGGGTCACTTTGTCCAATTGCTGCTAATGTACTAATAATTTCTACCTGGAAATGTTGCAAATGACATTGTTTTGCAAATGACAAAATGACATTGTTCAAGATATGCTTTAACAAACTTTTAAAAAACAAAATATTTCCAAATTGACTTGCAACATAACTTACTTATCTAACGGCGACGACTTCAAATTGCCGCTCTCGTCAACACCCGTCAAAAGACCGCAAAACGCTCGAAAGCGCAGCTGCGGCGACGGGGCTGGCCACGACTGGACCAGAGCACCAGTGACGTTCTCGCTAATGCTAAGCAGCTCGGCAGCCGATACATGGGGAATCCCGGGATGACACCCCCTCCCCCCCCCCCCCGCCCCCTGCCGTCTACCGTGCATCCCGGCGATACACGAGGTCAAACAACTCTGCTCACCCCGCCCGCTAGGTGTCTCGCCCGACGTTCCGGCGACAGTACGGTTTTACCAGAGACCGTCGCATATGCATCAACGGATGTAGGCGTCATGAAAATGATATTATTATGTGGCGTATTTTATTATATTATATTTTATATTATATTTTCATGGACAGTGGCAGATCTACGGTTTGGCAAAATGGGCAATTGCCCCCCCCCCCAAAAAAAAACAGCCTGAAATCTGCGCAAAATTGACACATTTCCTGATATAGAAGCAAATCTAAGCAACTTTTACTAAGGAAAGGTTGCTTTAAATCAGCTACCAATGCATAAGCAAGCCAAATCCGATGAGTTTTTAGAATTGTGTGAGACTTTTTGTAATTTTGCCCCCCCCCCCCCCAACTCAAAACCTAGATCCACCACTGATTCGGGAAGATGTGGTGTTGACGACGACATGCCACGGCTCTGCAAAAATGTGATCTCTAAAATACTGTACTTAGTTGGAACAAAGTATTTAAACTCATTACTATTGAACCACCAGTACCGAGTATTCTGAGTATTCTATTCTATGACCGTGGAACCACCTCTAATGACGCCATATTGAGAAACTTCGCAGTAAAGCGGCCGTTGTCGAACGGGTTTGGGGTCGCGGGGTGGTACGGTGGAGGGAAGCGTGCAGATTGAGGTTGAGGGGAGGATATTTTGATTCACTGTTAAATGTGGCTTTAAAACGGGTCGGGACAGGAGAAACGAAATGTATCCGGTCGGACAACGTAAGTCGAAGTGGACTATTAGTAAAGTAATCTTGGAAGTGGACCACCTGCTGTGTGTTAGTGTCCTTTTCCCCTTCATCGTCATAGAGGTGAAGTTCAATGACCTCAATTTTAATTATAATTATACATGTTATGCATATACATATGTATAATTGCAATAGGCTGTCATGGCAGAATGTATAGTTATATATATATATTTCAATTTTGGTCACAGTTTATGTTGATGTTAGGTGATATGTACAGGGTTTTCTATGCTAGCTGCAACTTATGGAATTGTTAATTATTTGTCAATTGCAGTCAAACTTAGAGAAGCTAGGTTGATGTCATCAGTGCTAATGTCTATGGTTGATATGCTGGTATGGTTGATCTAGTCAATATCTCAATCTGCAGGTATCATACCTACTGTTCAATCATTCTGGCCAACTTTGTCTTATTCTGGTTCCCTCACTCTGGAAAAGTTGAGGACTGATTGTAGCGATGAACGCAGCACCACTGATGACTGATTATAGTGATAAATGCAGCACTATTTGTGTGACCTCACTTTAACTTCTCTTGTGTGATGTGTTAGTGATATTGATATTGGTATCACTTATAAATAATGTAAACCAGTGTTATTTTGGTACTTTTTTATTTGAGCTAAAATATCTAACTACATGGTAATCAAATGCAGCTCATTTTTTGGGGCTGATACCAGATGATACCTTGGCCAATAGTTATTGTGAAAAACACTTTGAACATGTTTAGTTTTTGTATGATCCTTGAATGTACTATACCATTCATCACCATTCAAGTCCTGAAAGTTGTAATGGAAGATAGTTCAAGTTTTTGTATTAGGGGAGCGTCCTCTCAGTGGCTATTTCTGCACCCAGTCAATGTGTACAAGGAAGGCACAACATATGTGATAAGTTTGATATAAGTTAGATAAAGTTTAGCAACTTGCTCAATGTAAAAAAGTTGTTCAAAATGATACAGCCCCAATAGCAATGCAAAATTACAGGACAAATTATCAAATCCTGTTACAATCATATTGAACAATGTAGAAAGTATATGCTTAATTTAAACATCCCAAAATCATATCTGCTAGCATAAGAGGTAACATGAAACATGAAACCACCAAATATGGTGTTTAGTACATAGGTGTACACAAAGGGGGGGGGGGGGGGCAGATAGGGCAATCCCCCCCCCCCCTCTGAAGGTCTGTATGTGCCCCCTTTGGTCAAAAAAAATAATGATTTTGTTTTTATTTTTTTAAAGAGAAAAATGGTGAAAATATGCCCTTTTAAAAATATAGTGGGCCAAATCTGTTGATTTTTTTTTTGTACTTTATGCCCCCCTGAGCAAAAATTGCCCCTCCTGGAGCAAATCCTGGGTACACTACTGGTTTAGTAGCATCCTATTTTCATTCTCTCAGCACATCGCTTCTCAGCTTTGGCCTGTTATTCAACTTGTCAAAGGGAGTCGAGTCAAATACTGAAAATGTGTGTTTACCTCCCAGCCAATAGATATTGCTCTGCTCTATTATACCAAATGCATGTTACGCTTGCTCTGTGCTGATCACATGGGAATGTGTAGACCATTTTGTTTTGTAACTATTTCAGCACTGTGCAAAGTTGCCCAGTCTTTCAAATTAACCCTGGTTTACAATAGCCTTCATTTCATGCAAAAAGACCACATGTAAACAAACCAGTGATATTCTATACCTATTCACAATTCCTTTTCACAGCTCGCACAAGTGTGTTACTTTTGGTAAATATTGTATTTCACTTTGACACATCACATTGTATTTATTATAGACCTCCGGTGTGAAATTAGAGCATGTGTGTGTGTGGTGTGGCAGACGGCTGGCTCGGTGTGACTACTATCGTGTGCTGACACTATGTGTGTGTGTGTGTGTGTTGCAGCTGGCCAGCCCGGGCAGACGGCGCCGCCCGCGGCTGGCTCGGTGGTACCACCGGCCGGAATGACACCAGTCACGCTGCTGCACCCCACCAGCGGCAGCCCCTCCGCGGTAGCGCCGACCGCACCCGCCCTCCTGGCCGACGTGCCCGGTGAGTTACTCGCCCCCCTCTCCACTGTGTACCGACTGGCCGACCCCCAGGCACATCACAACATTCAACAGTACTGCAGCTAGGCTAG
Organism: Chirona hameri; assembly: GCA_036785665.1. Taxonomy (NCBI): domain Eukaryota; kingdom Metazoa; phylum Arthropoda; class Thecostraca; order Balanomorpha; family Balanidae; genus Chirona; species Chirona hameri. The sequence goes on along the minus strand of JAXIVJ010007171.1, from coordinate 32,554 downwards.
ACATTTCAACAAGTAGGCCCAAATGACCTTTACAGCCAGCACGCACAAACAACAAATTAGCACTACCATTTTATCTTTGGAACAAAATCAGTGCCGGTGCTACCATGAGACCCCGGGGCGGGCTGGGACCCCTGTGACTCTCCATCTGCACCGGTCACGGACGGTCGCTGCGACGGGACAGTGTGGCCCGCCGTCACGGCTGCAGTTGGCCGGGCTCCTGCACGTGAAGTGTGCTGCCCGCAGTGGCGCCACCTGTGACACCTGTATGTGTGTGTGTGTGCGTCCGCTGCCCGTGCCGTGGGTCTGTAGCCGCTGCCCGTGCCGTGTTTCAGTTTTCTCGGCTCCGCGCCGGCCGAATCTGGGCCGTGAGGGCCGCGGCATCCAGCTGCGCGCCAACCACTTCCAGATCAGCATGCCGCGCGGCTTCGTCCACCACTACATCATCGGCATCCAACCGGACAAGTGTCCCAGGAAGGTGAACAGGTGCGTCAGGCGGCCCCGGCAGCTCCTGGGAGCGGTGTGGTGACGGTGTGTCTGGCTGGCTGGCGAGGTTTGATGGAGGCTGGACATGTGTGTGTGTGTGGGGGGGGGGGGGGGGGGGGGGTTGATTGTGGCTGGTGTGCCGGTCGGTTGGCTATATATAGCTGCTGTGCTCTGCTGACATTCAGCCTGCGTGCCGCGGCTCTGTAGGTACGGCCACTAATCTGGACCCTCCCCTCTCACTCCGACAGGGACATCATCGAGACGATGGTGACTTCGTACGCCAAGATCTTCAGCACCATGAAGCCGGTGTTCGACGGCCGCAGCAACATGTACACGCGCGACCCTCTGCCGATCGGAAAGGAGAAGGTCGATCTGGAGGTGACGCTGCCGGGCGAGGCCAAGGACCGCGTGTTCCACGTGTCGATCCGCTGGGAGGCGCAGGTGTCGCTCTACCAGCTGGAGGAGGCGCTGGAGGGGCGGCAGCGCGCCATCCCCACCGATGCTGTGCAGGCGCTGGACGTGGTGATGCGACACCTGCCCTCCATGAAATACACGCCGGTGGGAAGGTCGTTCTTCTCGGCGCCGGAGGGCTACTACCACCCGCTGGGCGGCGGCCGGGAGGTGTGGTTCGGCTTCCACCAGTCGGTCCGGCCCAGCCAGTGGAAAATGATGCTCAACATTGACGGTGAGTGGGACTCACCGGCTCGGGGTGGCGCTGGGTCGGCGGCAACCGCTGACTAAACCAGCGGGAGGAACCCTGATAGTTGCTCTTGTCATGGCATGTTCTGTCATGGCATGTTCTGTCATGGTATGTTATGTCATGGCATGTGCTGTCATGGCATGTTCTGTCATGGCATGTTCTGTCATGGATTGTTCTGTCATGGCATGTTCTGTCATGTCATGTTTTGTCATGGCATGTTCTGTCATGGCATGTCATGTCATGTCATGTCATGTTCTGTCATGGCATGTTCTGTCATGACATGTTCTGTCGTGGCATGTTCTGTCATGGCATGTTCTGTCATGACATGTTCTGTCATGGCATGTTCTGTCATGGCATGTTCTGTCATGGCATGTTCTGTCATGGCATGTTCTGTCATGGCATGTTCTGTCATGGCATGTTCTGTCATGGCATGTTCTGTCATGGCATGTTCTGTCATGGCATGTTCTGTCATGGCATGTTCTGTCATGGCATGTTCTGTCATGGCATGTTCTGTCATGGCATGTTCTGTCATGGCATGTTCTGTCATGGCATGTTCTGTCATGGCTTGTTCTGTCATGTCATGTCATGTTCTGTCATGTCATGTCATGTTCTGTCATGTCATGTTCTGTCATGGCATGTTCTGTCATGGCATGTTCTGTCATGGCATGTTCTGTCGTGGCATGTTCTGTCATGGCATGTTCTGTCATGGCATGTTCTGTCATGTCATGTCATGTCATGTTCTGTCATGTCATGTCATGTTCTGTCATGTCATGTCATTTTCTGTCATGTCATGTCATGTTCTGTCATGTCATGTCATGTTCTGTCATGGCATGTTCTGTCGTGGCATGTTCTGTCGTGGCATGTTCTGTCGTGGCATGTTCTGTCATGGCATGTTCTGTCATGACATGTTCTGTCATGGCATGTTCTGTCATGGCATGTTCTGTCATGGCATGTTCTGTCATGGCTTGTTCTGTCATGGCTTGTTCTGTCATGGCATGTTCTGTCATGGCATGTTCGGTCATGGCATGTTTGGTCATGGCATGTTCTGTCATGGCATGTTCTGTCATGGCATGCTCTGTCATGGCATGCTCTGTCATGGCATGCTCTGTCATGGCATGCTCTGTCATGGCATGCTCTGTCATGGCATGCTCTGTCATGGCATGCTCTGTCATGGCATGCTCTGTCATGGCATGCTCTTGTCATGGCATGCTCTTGTCATGGCATGTTCTGTCATGGCATGTTCTGTCATGGCATGTTCTGTCATGGCATGCTCTGTCATGGCATGCTCTGTCATGACATGCTCTGTCATGACATGCTCTGTCTTGGCATGTTCTGGCATGGCATGTTATGGCATGACATGTTATGGCATGGCATGTTCTGGCATGACAAGCAAACTGTGCGTGACGGCCAGTTTGGGAGTAGTGGGGTGGCTGGCCTGGCTGCTGAGTGTGGAGGTGTATGGTCTGGCCTGGCTGCTGAGTGTGGAGGTGTATGGTCTGGCCTGGCTGCTCCTGAGTGTGGAGGTGTATGTGTGCGACGATAACGCGGCTGCAGTGTCGATATGGCAGGGGCGAGCTGCGTCTGATTGGCTGTCGATGCGGCGGTAGAGTCGGATCGCCAGTGACTAGTGAGGGGCTATCCACAGTCCCGTCTGCTCAGGACATCTGCTATCCACAGTCCCGTCTGCTCAGGGCGTCTGCTATCCACAGTCCCGTCTGCTCAGGACGTCTGCTATCCACAGTCCCGTCTGCTCAGGACGTCTGCTCAGGACGTCTGCTATCCACAGTCCCGTCTGCTCAGTCCCGTCTGCTATCCACAGTCCCGTCTGCTCAGGACGTCTGCTATCCACAGTCCCGTCTGCTCAGGACATCTGCTCAGGACGTCTGCTATCCACAGTCCCGTCTGCTCAGTCCCGTCTGCTATCCACAGTCCCGTCTGCTCAGGACGTCTGCTATCCACAGTCCCGTCTGCTATCCACAGTCCCGTCTGCTCAGGACGTCTGCTATCCACAGTCCCGTCTGCTCAGGACGTCTGCTCAGGACGTCTGCTATCCACAGTCCCGTCTGCTCAGGACATCTGCTCAGGACGTCTGCTATCCACAGTCCCGTCTGCTCAGTCCCGTCTGCTATCCACAGTCCCGTCTGCTCAGGACGTCTGCTATCCACAGTCCCGTCTGCTCAGGACATCTGCTCAGGACGTCTGCTATCCACAGTCCCGTCTGCTCAGGACATCTGCTATCCACAGTCCCGTCTGCTCAGGACGTCTGCTATCCACAGTCCCGTCTGCTCAGGACGTCTGCTATCCACAGTCCCGTCTGCTCAGGACGTCTGCTATCCACAGTCCCGTCTGCTCAGGACGTCTGCTATCCACAGTCCCGTCTGCTCAGGACATCTGCTCAGGACGTCTGCTATCCACAGTCCCGTCTGCTCAGGACGTCTGCTATCCACAGTCCCGTCTGCTCAGGACGTCTGCTATCCACAGTCCCGTCTGCTCAGGACATCTGCTCAGGACGTCTGCTATCCACAGTCCCGTCTGCTCAGGACATCTGCTATCCACAGTCCCGTCTGCTCAGGACGTCTGCTATCCACAGTCCCGTCTGCTCAGGACGTCTGCTATCCACAGTCCCGTCTGCTCAGGACGTCTGCTATCCACAGTCCCGTCTGCTCAGGACATCTGCTCAGGACGTCTGCTATCCACAGTCCCGTCTGCTCAGGACGTCTGCTATCCACAGTCCCGTCTGCTCAGGACATCTGCTATCCACAGTCCCGTCTGCTCAGGACATCTGCTCAGGACGTCTGCTATCCACAGTCCCGTCTGCTCAGGACGTCTGCTATCCACAGTCCCGTCTGCTCAGGACATCTGCTCAGGACGTCTGCTATCCACAGTCCCGTCTGCTCAGGACATCTGCTATCCACAGTCCCGTCTGCTCAGGACGTCTGCTATCCACAGTCCCGTCTGCTCAGGACATCTGCTCAGGACGTCTGCTATCCACAGTCCCGTCTGCTCAGGACGTCTGCTATCCACAGTCCCGTCTGCTCAGGACGTCTGCTATCCACAGTCCCGTCTGCTCAGGACATCTGCTCAGGACGTCTGCTATCCACAGTCCCGTCTGCTCAGGACATCTGCTCAAGACGTCTGCTATCCACAGTCCCGTCTGCTCAGGACATCTGCTATCCACAGTCCCGTCTGCTCAGGACGTCTGCTATCCACAGTCCCGTCTGCTCAGGACGTCTGCTATCCACAGTCCCGTCTGCTCAGTCCCGTCTGCTATCCACAGTCCCGTCTGCTCAGGACATCTGCTCAGGACGTCTGCTATCCACAGTCCCGTCTGCTCAGTCCCGTCTGCTATCCACAGTCCCGTCTGCTCAGTCCCGTCTGCTATCCACAGTCCCGTCTGCTCAGGACATCTGCTCAGGACGTCTGCTATCCACAGTCCCGTCTGCTCAGGACATCTGCTCAGGACGTCTGCTATCCACAGTCCCGTCTGCTCAGGACGTCTGCTATCCACAGTCCCGTCTGCTCAGGACATCTGCTCAAGACGTCTGCTATCCACAGTCCCGTCTGCTCAGGACGTCTGCTATCCACAGTCCCGTCTGCTCAGGACGTCTGCTATCCACAGTCCCGTCTGCTCAGGACATCTGCTCAGGACGTCTGCTATCCACAGTCCCGTCTGCTCAGGACGTCTGCTATCCACAGTCCCGTCTGCTCAGGACGTCTGCTCAGGACGTCTGCTCAGGACGTTTGCTATCCACAGTCCCGTCTGCTCAGGACGTCTGCTATCCACAGTCCCGTCTGCTCTCCCGTCTGCTCAGGACGTCTGCTATCCACAGTCCCGTCTGCTCAGGACGTCTGCTATCCACAGTCCCGTCTTCTCAGGACGTCTGCTCAGGACGTCTGCTATCCACAGTCCCGTCTGCTCAGGACGTCTGCTCAGGACGTCTGCTATCCACAGTCCCGTCTGCTCAGGACGTCTGCTATCCACAGTCCCGTCTGCTCAGGACGTCTGCTATCCACAGTCCCGTCTGCTCAGGACGTCTGCTATCCACAGTCCCGTCTGCTCAAGACGCCTGCTATCCACAGTCCCGTCTGCTCAGGACGTCTGCTATCCACAGTCCCCGTCTGCTCAGGACGTCTGCTATCCACAGTCCCCGTCTGCTCAGGACGTCTGCTATCCACAGTCCCGTCTGCTCAGGACGTCTGCTATCCACAGTCCCCGTCTGCTCAGGACGTCTGCTATCCACAGTCCCGTCTGCTCAGGACGTCTGCTATCCACAGTCCCGTCTGATCAGGACGTCTGCTATCCACAGTCCCGTCTGCTCAGGACGTCTGCTATCCACAGTCCCGTCTGCTCAGGGCGTCTGCTATCCACAGTCCCGTCTGCTCAGGACGTCTGCTATCCACAGTCCCGTCTGCTCAGGACGTCTGCTCAGGACGTCTGCTATCCACAGTCCCGTCTGCTCAGTCCCGTCTGCTATCCACAGTCCCGTCTGCTCAGGACGTCTGCTATCCACAGTCCCGTCTGCTCAGGACATCTGCTCAGGACGTCTGCTATCCACAGTCCCGTCTGCTCAGTCCCGTCTGCTATCCACAGTCCCGTCTGCTCAGGACGTCTGCTATCCACAGTCCCGTCTGCTATCCACAGTCCCGTCTGCTCAGGACGTCTGCTATCCACAGTCCCGTCTGCTCAGGACGTCTGCTCAGGACGTCTGCTATCCACAGTCCCGTCTGCTCAGGACATCTGCTCAGGACGTCTGCTATCCACAGTCCCGTCTGCTCAGTCCCGTCTGCTATCCACAGTCCCGTCTGCTCAGGACGTCTGCTATCCACAGTCCCGTCTGCTCAGGACATCTGCTCAGGACGTCTGCTATCCACAGTCCCGTCTGCTCAGGACATCTGCTATCCACAGTCCCGTCTGCTCAGGACGTCTGCTATCCACAGTCCCGTCTGCTCAGGACGTCTGCTATCCACAGTCCCGTCTGCTCAGGACGTCTGCTATCCACAGTCCCGTCTGCTCAGGACGTCTGCTATCCACAGTCCCGTCTGCTCAGGACATCTGCTCAGGACGTCTGCTATCCACAGTCCCGTCTGCTCAGGACGTCTGCTATCCACAGTCCCGTCTGCTCAGGACGTCTGCTATCCACAGTCCCGTCTGCTCAGGACATCTGCTCAGGACGTCTGCTATCCACAGTCCCGTCTGCTCAGGACATCTGCTATCCACAGTCCCGTCTGCTCAGGACGTCTGCTATCCACAGTCCCGTCTGCTCAGGACGTCTGCTATCCACAGTCCCGTCTGCTCAGGACGTCTGCTATCCACAGTCCCGTCTGCTCAGGACATCTGCTCAGGACGTCTGCTATCCACAGTCCCGTCTGCTCAGGACGTCTGCTATCCACAGTCCCGTCTGCTCAGGACATCTGCTATCCACAGTCCCGTCTGCTCAGGACATCTGCTCAGGACGTCTGCTATCCACAGTCCCGTCTGCTCAGGACGTCTGCTATCCACAGTCCCGTCTGCTCAGGACATCTGCTCAGGACGTCTGCTATCCACAGTCCCGTCTGCTCAGGACATCTGCTATCCACAGTCCCGTCTGCTCAGGACGTCTGCTATCCACAGTCCCGTCTGCTCAGGACATCTGCTCAGGACGTCTGCTATCCACAGTCCCGTCTGCTCAGGACGTCTGCTATCCACAGTCTCCGTCTGCTCAGGACGTCTGCTATCCACAGTCCCGTCTGCTCAGGACGTCTGCTATCCACAGTCCCGTCTGATCAGGACGTCTGCTATCCACAGTCCCGTCTGCTCAGGACGTCTGCTATCCACAGTCCCGTCTGCTCAGTCCGGTCTGTTCAGTCCCGTCTGCTCAGTCCCGTCTGCTCAGTCCCGTCTGCTCAGTCCCGTCTGCTCAGTCCCGTCTGCTCAGTCCCGTCTGCTCAGTCCCGTCTGCTCAGTCCCGTCTGCTCAGTCCCGTCTGCTCAGTCCCGTCTGCTCAGGACGTCTGCTATCCACAGTCCCGTCTACTCAGTCCCGTCTGATCAGTACCGTCTGATCAGCCCCGTCTGCTATCCACAGTCCCGTCTGCTCAGGACGTCTGCTATCCACAGTCCCGTCTGCTCAGTCCCGTCTGCTATCCACAGTCCCGTCTGATCAGTCCCGTCTGCTCAGGACGTCTGCTATCCACAGTCCTCGTCTGCTCAGGACGTCTGCTATCCACAGTCCCGTCTGCTCAGGACGTCTGCTATCCACAGTCCCGTCTGCTCAGGACGTCTGCTATCCACAGTCCCGTCTGCTCAGGACGTCTGCTATCCACAGTCCCGTCTGCTCAGGACATCTGCTCAGGACGTCTGCTATCCACAGTCCCGTCTGCTCAGGACGTCTGCTATCCACAGTCCCGTCTGCTCAGGACGTCTGCTATCCACAGTCCCGTCTGCTCAGGACGTCTGCTCAGGACGTCTGCTATCCACAGTCCCGTCTGCTCAGGACGTCTGCTATCCACAGTCCCGTCTGCTCTCCCGTCTGCTCAGGACGTCTGCTATCCACAGTCCCGTCTGCTCAGGACGTCTGCTATCCACAGTCCCGTCTTCTCAGGACGTCTGCTCAGGACGTCTGCTATCCACAGTCCCGTCTGCTCAGGACGTCTGCTCAGGACGTCTGCTATCCACAGTCCCGTCTGCTCAGGACGTCTGCTATCCACAGTCCCGTCTGCTCAGGACGTCTGCTATCCACAGTCCCGTCTGCTCAGGACGTCTGCTATCCACAGTCCCGTCTGCTCAAGACGCCTGCTATCCACAGTCCCGTCTGCTCAGGACGTCTGCTATCCACAGTCCCCGTCTGCTCAGGACGTCTGCTATCCACAGTCCCCGTCTGCTCAGGACGTCTGCTATCCACAGTCCCGTCTGCTCAGGACGTCTGCTATCCACAGTCCCCGTCTGCTCAGGACGTCTGCTATCCACAGTCCCGTCTGCTCAGGACGTCTGCTATCCACAGTCCCGTCTGATCAGGACGTCTGCTATCCACAGTCCCGTCTGCTCAGGACGTCTGCTATCCACAGTCCCGTCTGCTCAGTCCGGTCTGTTCAGTCCCGTCTGCTCAGTCCCGTCTGCTCAGTCCCGTCTGCTCAGTCCCGTCTGCTCAGTCCCGTCTGCTCAGTCCCGTCTGCTCAGTCCCGTCTGCTCAGTCCCGTCTGCTCAGTCCCGTCTGCTCAGTCCCGTCTGCTCAGTCCCGTCTGCTCAGTCCCGTCTGCTCAGTCCCGTCTGCTCAGTCCCGTCTGCTCAGTCCCGTCTGCTCAGTCCCGTCTGCTCAGGACGTCTGCTATCCACAGTCACGTCTACTCAGTCCCGTCTGATCAGTCCCGTTTGATCAGTCCCGTCTGCTATCCACAGTCCCGTCTGCTCAGGACGTCTGCTATCCACAGTCCCGTCTGCTCAGTCCCGTCTGCTATCCACAGTCCCGTCTGATCAGTCCCGTCTGCTCAGGACGTCTGCTATCCACAGTCCCCGTCTGCTCAGGACGTCTGCTATCCACAGTCCCGTCTGCTCAGGACGTCTGCTATCCACAGTCCCGTCTGCTCAGGACGTCTGCTATCCACAGTCCCGTCTGCTCAGGACATCTGCTCAGGACGTCTGCTATCCACAGTCCCGTCTGCTCAGGACGTCTGCTATCCACAGTCCCGTCTGCTCAGGACGTCTGCTCAGGACGTCTGCTCAGGACGTCTGCTCAGGACGTCTGCTATCCACAGTCCCGTCTGCTCAGGACGTCTGCTATCCACAGTCCCGTCTGCTCAGGACGTCTGCTATCCACAGTCCCGTCTGCTCAGGACGTCTGCTCAGGACGTCTGCTATCCACAGTCCCGTCTGCTCAGGACGTCTGCTATCCACAGTCCCGTCTGCTCAGGACGTCTGCTATCCACAGTCCCGTCTGCTCAAGACGCCTGCTATCCACAGTTCCGTCTGCTCAGGACGTCTGCTATCCACAGTCCCCGTCTGCTCAGGACGTCTGCTATCCACAGTCCCCGTCTGCTCAGGACGTCTGCTATCCACAGTCCCGTCTGCTCAGGACGTCTGCTATCCACAGTCCCCGTCTGCTCAGGACGTCTGCTATCCACAGTCCCGTCTGCTCAGGACGTCTGCTATCCACAGTCCCGTCTGATCAGGACGTCTGCTATCCACAGTCCCGTCTGCTCAGGACGTCTGCTATCCACAGTCCCGTCTGCTCAGTCCCGTCTGTTCAGTCCCGTCTGCTCAGTCCCGTCTGCTCAGTCCCGTCTGCTCAGGACGTCTGCTATCCACAGTCCCGTCTACTCAGTCCCGTCTGCTATCCACAGTCCCGTCTGCTCAGGACGTCTGCTATCCACAGTCCCGTCTGCTCAGTCCCGTCTGCTCAGTCCCGTCTGCTATCCACAGTCCCGTCTGATCAGTCCCGTCTGCTCAGGACGTCTGCTTCCACAGTCCCCGTCTGCTCAGGACGTCTGCTATCCACAGTCCCGTCTGCTCAGGACGTCTGCTATCCACAGTCCCGTCTGCTCAGGACGTCTGCTATCCACAGTCCCGTCTGCTCAGGACGTCTGCTATCCACAGTCCCCGTCTGCTCAGGACGTCTGCTATCCACAGTCCCGTCTGCTATCCACAGTCCCGTCTGCTCAGGACGTCTGCTATCCACAGTCCCGTCTGCTCAGTCCCGTCTGCTCAGTCCCGTCTGCTCAGTCCCGTCTGCTCAGTCCCGTCTGCTATCCACAGTCCCGTCTGATCAGTCCCGTCTGCTCAGGACGTCTGCTATCCACAGTCCCCGTCTGCTCAGGACGTCTGCTATCCACAGTCCCGTCTGCTCAGGACGTCTACTATCCACAGTCCCCGTCTGCTCAGGACGTCTGCTATCCACAGTCCCGTCTGCTCAGGACGTCTGCTATCCACAGTCCCGTCTGCTCAGTCCCGTCTGCTCAGTCCCGTCTGCTCAGTCCCGTCTGCTCAGTCCCGTCTGCTCAGTCCCGTCTGCTCAGTCCCGTCTGCTCAGTCCCGTCTGCTCAGTCCCGTCTGCTCAGTCCCGTCTGCTCAGTCCCGTCTGCTCAGTCCCGTCTGCTCAGGACGTCTGCTATCCACAGTCCCGTCTACTCAGTCCCGTCTGCTATCCACAGTCCCGTCTGCTCAGTCCCGTCTGCTATCCACAGTCCCGTCTGCTCAGGACGTCTACTATCCACAGTCCCGTCTGCTCAGGACGTCTGCTATCCACAGTCCCCGTCTGCTCAGTCCCGTCTGCTATCCACAGTCCCCGTCTGCTCAGTCCCGTCTGCTATCCACAGTCCCGTCTGCTCAGGACGTCTGCTATCCACAGTCCCGTCTGCTCAAGACGTCTGCTATCCACAGTCCCGTCTGCTCAGGACGTCTGCTATCCACAGTCCCCGTCTGCTCAGGACGTCTGCTATCCACAGTCCCGTCTGATCAGGACGTCTGCTATCCACAGTCCCGTCTGCTCAGGACGTCTGCTATCCACAGTCCCGTCTGCTCAGGACGTCTGCTATCCACAGTCCCGTCTGCTCAGGACGTCTGCTATCACAGTCTCGTCTGCTCAGGACGTCTGCTATCCACAGTCCCGTCTGCTCAGTCCCGTCTGCTATCCACAGTCCCGTCTGCTCAGGACGTCTACTATCCACAGTCCCGTCTGCTCAGTCCCGTCTGCTATCCACAGTCCCCGTCTGCTCAGGACGTCTGCTATCCACAGTCCCCGTCTGCTCAGTCCCGTCTGCTATCCACAGTCCCGTCTGCTATCCACAGTCCCGTCTGCTCAGGACGTCTGCTATCCACAGTCCCCGTCTGATCAGGACGTCTGCTATCCACAGTCCCGTCTGCTCAGGACGTCTACTATCCACAGTCCCGTCTGCTCAGGACGTCTGCTATCCACAGTCCCCGTCTTCTCAGGACGTCTGCTATCCACAGTCCCGTCTGCTCAGGACGTCTGCTATCCACAGTCCCGTCTGCTCAGGACGTCTGCTCAGGACGTCTGCTATCCACAGTCCCGTCTGCTCAAGACGTCTGCTATCCACAGTCCTCGTCTGCTCAGGACGTCTGCTATCCACAGTCCCGTCTGCTCAGGACGTCTGCTATCCACAGTCCCGTCTGCTCAGGACGTCTGCTATCCACAGTCCCGTCTGCTCAGGACGTCTGCTATCCACAGTCCCGTCTGCTCAGGACGTCTGCTATCCACAGTCCCGTCTGCTCAGGACGTCTGCTATCCACAGTCCCGTCTGCTCAGGACGTCTGCTATCCACAGTCCCGTCTGCTCAGGACGTCTGCTATCCACAGTCCCGTCTGCTCAGTCCCGTCTGCTATCCACAGTCCCGTCTGCTCAGGACGTCTACTATCCACAGTCCCGTCTGCTCAGTCCCGTCTGCTATCCACAGTCCCCGTCTGCTCAGGACGTCTGCTATCCACAGTCCCCGTCTGCTCAGTCCCGTCTGCTATCCACAGTACCGTCTGCTATCCACAGTCCCGTCTGCTCAGGACGTCTGCTACCCCACAGTCCCGTCTGCTCAGGACGTCTGCTATCCACAGTCCCAGTCTGCTCAGGACGTCTGCTATCCACAGTCCCGTCTGCTCAGGACGTCTGCTATCCACAGTCCCGTCTGCTCAGGACGTCTGCTATCCACAGTCCCCGTCTGCTCAGGACGTCTGCTATCCACAGTCCCGTCTGCTCAGGACGTCTACTATCCACAGTCCCGTCTGCTCAGTCCCGTCTGCTATCCACAGTCCCGTCTGCTCAGGACGTCTGCTATCCACAGTCCCCGTCTGCTCAGGACGTCTGCTATCCACAGTCCCGTCTGCTCAGGACGTCTGCTATCCACAGTCCCGTCTGCTCAGGACGTCTACTATCCACAGTCCCCGTCTGCTCAGGACGTCTGTATCCACAGTCCCGTCTGCTCAGGACGTCTACTAACCACAGTCCCGTCTGCTCAGGACGTCTGCTATCCACAGTCCCGTCTGCTCAGGACGTCTACTATCTACAGTCCCCGTCTGCTCAGGACGTCTGCTATCCACAGTCCCGTCTGCTCAGGACGTCTGCTATCCACAGTCCCGTCTGCTCAGGACGTCTGCTATCCACAGTCCCCGTCTGCTCAGTCCCGTCTGCTATCCACAGTCCCGTCTGCTCAGGACGTCTGCTCTCCACAGTCCTGTCTGCTCAGGACGTCTGCTATCCACAGTCCCGTCTGCTCAGGACGTCTGCTATCCACAGTCCCCGTCTGCTCAGTCCCGTCTGCTATCCACAGTCCCGTCTGCTCAGGACGTCTGCTCTCCACAGTCCCGTCTGCTCAGTCCCGTCTGCTATCCACAGTCCCCGTCTGCTCAGTCCCGTCTGCTATCCACAGTCCCGTCTGCTCAGGACGTCTGCTATCCACAGTCCCGTCTGCTCAGGACGTCTGCTATCCACAGTCCCCGTCTGCTCAGTCCCGTCTGCTATCCACAGTCCCGTCTGCTCAGGACGTTCGTCCGCTCGTTTTGACGCTGTTTGCTGCCTGCCGTTGCTGACCGTGCGTGTCTCGTGTTGCAGTGTCGGCCACGGCGTTCTACAAGTCCCAGGCGGTGATCGAGTTCATGTGCGAGGTGCTGGACATTCGCGAGGTCAGCGAGCAGCGCAAGCCGCTCACCGACTCGCAGCGAGTCAAGTTCACCAAGGAGATCCGCGGCCTTAAGATCGAGATCACGCACTGCGGCTCGATGCGCCGGAAGTACCGCGTGTGTAACGTGACCCGCCGGCCGGCGCAGATGCAGTCGTTCCCGCTCCAGCTGGAGAACGGGCAGACGGTCGAGTGCACCGTGGCCAAGTACTTCCTGGACAAGTACCGCATGAAGCTGCGGTTCCCGCACCTGCCGTGCCTGCAGGTCGGCCAGGAGCACAAACACACCTACCTGCCGCTCGAGGTCAGTCCCGCCCCGACCCTAGACCCTAGACCCTAGACCCTAGACCCTAGACCCTAGACCCTAGACCCTAGACCCTAGACCCTAGACCCTAGACCTAGACCTAGACCTAGATCATGGACCCTAGACCATAGACCCTGATGTTCGAACACTGGCGTCTTGACACGCATTATACCCATCCGATGGTGTCGCCAGCCACAGCGCCTGGGTAGGCTTGAGCTGTGGCTCACATGTATTATTAAGCGTTGACGAGTTTACAAGTGTGCTACTTATGTGTTCCTCGTAACATCTACGGCGCTAAGGGTTGAACCCTGATATTCTAACCGTACAGCCAATACCGGTATTTGCCGGCCACGCCGAGCCCGTCAGATGGACGCTCGTACGCCCCACTCGCTCCTCGGGCTGCTGAGCGTCCTCCAGTACAATCTGACTGTGCCGTTCTGACTGCGACTGACCTCGACTGACCTCCGTCCCGTCCGGCTGCGTGGCCAGGTGTGTACCATCGTGGCCGGCCAGCGCTGCATCAAGAAGCTGACCGACATGCAGACGTCCACCATGATCAAGGCGACGGCGCGCTCGGCGCCGGACCGCGAGCGTGAGATCAACACGCTCATCAGGAAGGTGTGGGCCGACTTCAACACGGACCCGTACGTGCAGGAGTTCGGCCTGAACATCGAGCAGAAGATGATGGATGTGCGCGGTCGCGTGCTGCCGCCGCCGCGCCTCCAGTACGGCGGACGAGTGAGTACCGACCTGGACGTCACCAGTACGGCGGACGAGTAAGTACCGACCTGGACGTCACCAGTACGGCGGACGAGTGAGTACCGACCTGGACGTCACCAGTACGGCAGACGAGTGAGTACCGACCTGGACGTCACCAGTACGGCGGACGAGTAAGTACCGACCTGGACGTCACCAGTACGGCGGACGAGTGAGTACCGACCTGGACGTCACCAGTACGGCAGACGAGTGAGTACCGACCTGGACGTCACCAGTACGGCGGACGAGTAAGTACCGACCTGGACGTCACCAGTACGGCAGACGAGTGAGTACCGACCTGGACGTCACCAGTACGGCGGACGAGTAAGTACCGACCTGGACGTCACCAGTACGGCGGACGAGTAAGTACCGACCTGGACGTCACCAGTACGGCGGACGAGTAAGTACCGACCTGGACGTCACCAGTACGGCGGACGAGTAAGTACCGACCTGGACGTCACCAGTACGGCGGACGAGTGAGTACCGACCTGGACGTCACCAGTACGGCAGACGAGTGAGTGGGCCGGCCCGGTCCGCCGCGGCCGGCCGGAGGGAGCGGTGTGCTGGACCAGCCGACTGGACAATTACCGTGTATAGGCAGCCGCCCGGCACCTGCTGTCTGGCGGAGTCTGTCTGCCTTCAGCTGAACGCTTTGGGCTGAGGGGTGGGCAGTTTTTCCCCCTGGCTACCTTTCGAACCGATGGCCGTATTAGGACGCAAAAGACGAAGCTCAGAAGTCGCGACGAGACCTCAAGCTTACTAAAAACAAAAATCAATTTAAGGTCGCCAGATCAGTGTCATGACGGTGAAAATAATTGAGTCTGCATTTCTCCTGCTGTTGGTCCATGGCGTCCTCCCGATAGGCAGTACTGCGCTGACCGTCGCCACCTGCCGCCCCTGGCTCACCAGACGAAGCAGCAGGCGGTGCCTAACGCGGGCGTCTGGGACATGCGCGGCAAACAGTTCTACAGCGGCGTGGAGATCCGCGTCTGGGCGATCGCCTGCTTCGCGCCGCAGCGCACCGTCAGCGAGAACGCGCTGCGCAACTTCACACAGCAGCTGCAGAAGATCTCCACCGACGCCGGCATGCCAATCATCGGACAGGTGAGACGGTCGCCACCGCCACAGAGGGGCCTGCGCCAACACTGGGGCACCCGGCCGGACAGTCACAGGGGACCTGCGTCAATACCGGGGCACCCGGCTAGACAGTCTCAGGGGTGAACTGCGCCAATATTGGGGCACCCGGCCGGACATTTACAGGGGGGGGGGGACCTGCGCCAACACCGGGGTACCCGGCTGGACAGTTACAGGGGGACCTGCGCCAACACCGGGACACCCGGCCGGACAGTCTCAGGGGGACCTGCGCCAACACCGGGACACCCGGCAGGACAGTCTCAGGGGGGACCTGCTCCAACACCGAGGCACTCGGCAGGACAGTTACAGGGGGACCTGCGCCAACACCGAGGCACTCGGCAGGACAGTTACAGGGGGACCTGCGCCAACACCGAGGCACTCGGCAGGACAGTTACAGGGGGACCTGCGCCAACACCGGGGCACTCGGCAGGACAGTTACAGGGGGGACCTGCATCAATACGGGGACACTCGGCCAGGCATAGGCCAACGGACTACGCTATACCGTACGTCACCGCTCAGTCACTCGCATGCCAATTTCGGACGGCATCACCTAAAGGGATATTGCCACCTCCGGAGGATTTCTAAAAAGCAACTTAAATGAATGTTGGGGATCAACAATCATGTATGCTCAAGCTCAAACTTACTCATGAAGCACCTACAGCAGTGTATCGGCAAAGCATTTTGTATTGATTTCTGACTCCAAAACGTTGGTCCTAGCAGCTGTGCTCAGTACTAGATTCATGATGGCCGCTCTCATCCAGTTTGGCTGTGGTATTGGCGCCCGCCCAAAGCCGAAGCGTACGAATTCGCCGAAACTTGATCTTGAAAAGTCTAGCTGTGTTATAAGGTATAGGTCACAACTCCTACGGTCCCAAAGTCGAGCCATAGCAATTATTGCTGTTTTATTATGAAAGGGGCTAAGGTTGTTGAAAATATAATTAACTGCATACGCTTTTTAATTTGAAAGTGCAGTGACGGAATGGTGATGTTGAGTTTGCAACATTCAAAAGAAAATAACAGTCCGTAAAGAAGTGATTCTAAATAGTGATGAGGCAACTCCAATTTTTCGAATGTTTGGCAAGCATGAGTGGTGCAAATGTATTTTTTGATCTAATGGGGGGAGTTTCGGGAACCAAATTTTGCAGGTGAAATCGGACGCTTAATCGACCGATACACACCAAAAACTCCATATTGGCCTGCGAGGTGGCAATGTCCCTTAAGTTGGGTACACGAGTCTTCTCCATATCTGTTCAATCTAAATCACTATTAGACTAGCCTTGATGCCTGTCTGCACTGACGTTACCCGCATGTATAACCTCAAGCAGCTATAGAACTTACAAGCTTCAGCAGACAGAGGAGGGTTACACAAAATAAATACACATGGTAAACAAAGCGATAATAAGACAACACTGAATATTCGCCCCACACTAGTGAGTAGCCCGTCGGCCGGATCGGAGCAGTAGGGCCGTGTGCCGGGCCTGGATTGTGCCGCTCGACCGGTCAGCGGTGGGAGTGTGCAGGACGGCGTGGCAGAACTCGGGTCATCGGCCTGTCAGGCAGGAGGGTGCATCTCAATTTGCATGCGAAAGAGATGAGTATTTCATTAGTTTGTTTCCCGAACTACACTTTGTACATGTCAACAGGTACAATTTGGTTCCACAACATATTCAAAAGTAATTACATAATGGCCAATCCCAGCCTCATCTAATATCGCCTGGCCCCACTGGCCCTGGAGCTGCGTCCGAGTATGGCGGCCGGTGTATCTATCTCCGTGCCAGGTGGCGTGCGGCGGCGTCTGTGCCGCTCCGCAGCTGACCTCGGCAGGCACGCCGCCCGCCCCCTGTTTCAGCCGTGCTTCTGTAAGTACGCCACCGGCCCAGACCAGGTGCAGCCCATGTTCGGCTACCTCAAGACCAACTTCCAGGGCCTGCAGCTGGTGGTGGTGGTGCTGCCCGGCAAGACGCCCGTCTACGGTACGTCGCCGCAGCTCCCCTCCCTCTCTCCCTCCCTCTCTCTCTCTCCCTCCCTCTCTCCCTCCCTCTCTCCCTCCCTCTCTCCCTCCCTCTCTCCCTACCTCGCTCCCTCCCTCTCTCCCTCCCTCTCTCCCTCCCTCTCTCCCTCCCTCTCTCCCTCCCTCTCTCCCTCCCTCTCTCCCTCCCTCTCTCCCTCCCTCTCCCTCACTCTCTCCCTCCCTCTCTCCCTCCCTCTCTCCCTCCCTCTCTCCCTCCCTCTCTCCCTCCCTCTCTCCCTCCCTCTCTCCCTCCCTCTCTCCCTCCCTCTCTCCCTCCCTCTCTCCCTCCCTCTCTCCCTCCCTCTCTCCCTCCCTCTCTCCCTCCCTCTCTCCCTCCCTCCCTCCCTCTCTCCCTCCCTCTCTCCCTATCCCCCTCTCTCCCTATCTCGCTACTCGGCGGGCAGCCTGGTCTGTAGCGGAATATGAGTGTTCCCGTACGCCTTGTCTCGATTTTGCTGTGTGGCGTGTCTTCTCCTGTACTTCATCTGTGATTGTGTCGTCTCTGTGACTGAGTCATCTCTTATTGTGTGCCGTCTCTGTTACTGTTACTGTGCGTGCGTCATCTCTGATTGTGCTGTGTCTCGTACCCTGCAGCTGAGGTGAAGCGCGTGGGCGACACGGTCCTGGGGCTGGCCACCCAGTGCGTCCAGGCCAAGAACGTCAACAAGACCTCGCCGCAGACGCTCTCCAACCTCTGCCTCAAGATCAACGTCAAACTGGGCGGCGTCAACAGTATCCTGGTACCGAGCATCCGACCCAAGGTCAGTGGTCTGCGGCCGGCGGCTGCCTGGTGTGGTGGCCTGAGGCGGGCTGCGTCAGGGGCTGCGGTGCCTGTCCAGACGCCTTGCCTGTCCGTGTTAGTCGTGTCGGCCCGAACCCTCTCCAGCCACCCACCTGCCGGCCTGCTGACGGTCCGGCCTGAACCCTCCCCGCCCCCGTTACAGGTGTTTAACGAGCCGGTCATCTTCCTGGGGGCGGACGTGACTCACCCGCCGGCCGGCGACAACAAGAAGCCGTCGATCGCGGCCGTGGTGGGCTCCATGGATGGCCACCCGTCCCGGTACGCGGCCACCGTCCGCGTCCAGCAGCACAGACAGGTTAGCAGCGGCTCAGTTATCGCGGCGAACCACAGTCATGGTTTGAAGATGCTCACACCGAACCCCACCCCTCCTGATCTGATGATACTTAACCTGGATTTCGCCCCCCTGATCTGATGATACTTAACCTGGATTTCGCCCCACTTGTTTTTTTCGGCAGTGTCCGAAAATTTGTTGATTTG
The DNA here is from genome assembly GCA_036785665.1 of Chirona hameri. Lineage (NCBI taxonomy): Eukaryota > Metazoa > Arthropoda > Thecostraca > Balanomorpha > Balanidae > Chirona > Chirona hameri. The sequence continues at coordinate 14,290 of JAXIVJ010007171.1, read as the reverse complement.
GGTGAGAAATGACACCCAAATGCGAATAATTTTCCACTCTCACTCTCCATTTTAGGAGTTAATTTTCTACTTCCAAATTGAAATGATGAATTGTGATACCTATTGATTCTGACACAAATTTCGACTAAAAATACATGATTTCAACAACAAGCTACTGCTTTTCATATTCAAAACAAATCAGAATAATCCTACAGAATTTCCCACTCATGGTCTTTTTTGGCTTCAATTTTCCATTGGCTTGACCTCTTGACACCCAAGTAAAAATTGACTTTTGGGACACTGTTTTTCGGAGTTAGCGGGAAACAGTGGCGCTCCTTGGCCGGTTTTGTCCGTAGACCGCTCATCCAACTGCGTAAGTTCCTTACAAAATGGACCTCTGTTTATATCTGGGTCAATTTATTAAGTCATCTGCAGTGACTCGACCCATTAAGAAGCTAACTATTGTGCCACAACTGCGTTCGGTTTCGCTGCCGAACGATGGCGCTTCTTCGTTCAGACTTCTTCTCCACTAACTGTGTGTCAGCTTTTAGGGGACGATTCAGCAGCTATTCAGACAGATCGATTGTTTGCCTTCATCTCAGCCATCGGAATACTTATAGTATATACACCATAGTGACAAGATGAACTTCGTCATGGGCGCCAAGTGACCATAAGTAGTCGGTGCGCCCAAAAACCCCAATCATCATCATTAGCGATTTAAAATCGAATGGGCCTTGATGAGGCCATAAGTACTTACTTCCAATTCTGCCATCTGATTTTGTTTCATATCAGTGACCTCAGGTCAGGCCGATTACGTGGCTCCCCATTACGAGTCGATGAGAAAGTGGAATGTGTGCATAACCACAAGAGATTACTAAATTTGCCTCATTTTCAACAACCTCGTCACTCCTGTACAGTAGCGTACCCAGTATTCACTCCAGGAGGGGCAATTTTTGCTCAGGGGGCATAAAGTACCCCCACCAAAAAACTCACCGGGTTTGGTCCACTATATTTTTAAAAGGGCATATTTTCACCATTTTTATCTTTGAGAAGAAAAAAATTATTCATTTTGCGACCAAAGGGGCACGTACATACCTTCAGGGGGGGGGGGGGTAATTGCCGCGTTTGTCCCCCCCCCCCCCCCCTTGTGAAAGCTTATGCTCCTGTACCGAATGCAAAGAGACAGGTGGTATTTTTGCCTTGTGACCTCTACCGGGTCAACTTTGGTGACCTCTGGGATGGGGACGTCGGTCTCGGGGTCTTGCAAAGTTGTTCTCCAATAACCTTGTACATAATCCAGACAGAGCAATGATGTTTTACCATCGTATTCATCTCGAAACGTGTCGAAAATGTGCCAAATATGACTGAGATATAACGCTGACCTGGTCTCAGGTAAATTTCCGAATTTCAGCCAACTAGGCCATGCTCCTGACCCGTCTCAACGACACAAACACAACGATGACGATGTCATTTTATGGTGCTTTTGTCGGGAGTTATTCCGAGAAACTATGTTCATTTTGTGTATTTTTGTTTAAGATTTCTGACCTCTCCTGACGTACTGTATGCTCTCCCAGGAGGTGATCCAGGAGCTGAGCTACATGGTGCGCGAGCTGCTGGTGCAGTTCTTCAAGTCGACCCGCTTCAAGCCGAACCGGATCATCATGTACCGGGACGGCGTGTCCGAGGGCCAGTTCCAGCTGGTGCTGCAGCACGAGCTGACCGCTATCCGCGAGGCCTGCATGAAGCTCGAGCTCGACTACAAGCCCGGCATCACCTTCATCGTGGTGCAGAAGCGCCACCACACGCGGCTCTTCTGCTCCGACAAGAAGGAGCAGAGCGGCAAGAGCGGCAACATACCGGCCGGCACCACCGTGGACTCGCACATCACCCACCCGACCGAGTTCGACTTCTACCTCTGCTCGCACCAGGGCATCCAGGTAGGTGGCTCGACTGGGCACCGCCCGCAGTGCAGCGCCGACGGCCCGCCGCGGCTCGGCTGGGCGCTGACCGCCCGCAGGGCAGCGCTGACCGCTGACCGCTGAAATTTACCCCCTCCCCGCGTGACGCGTTCGACTAGAGACTAGCGGGGCGCGGGTTAGGACATCAATTACCCACATTGTGTGAAATATTTAACCTTGGGTCATCTCAGGTCAGGTTAAATGACCCCAGCTCCAAATAAGTTTGCGGTTGTGCCGCAACCGGTGTTTAACCGAGCGTTTTGAAAATAATAGGATTAAATCAGGTCATAGGTATCTACAATTCACATCATGGACTGCATGTATCCGTGACCTTATGTCATGTTCTCGTGACCCCCGGCCCCCATCTTAGTCGATGGGCAATATTTAAATGTTTCCTCTTTAGAGAGTACGCATTTGATGAGACGAATTCTTTCGAGATTGTTACAGCTTATTCCTGACTACCCAGGTGCAATTTTTGTTATTGCCCCCCCCCCCCTACAAGGTCAAGGTCGTGGTAGTGTTCGTGGTACCTTGTTTTGACGTAACAGTTGCATTGGGCGCTATCTATGCACACTATCTTGAAGAGCCTACTTACGTATCTATTTTCCACTGGCGTGGCGACACAGCCTTGGTCGCTGGGTATTGACTCGTCGCTGGGTATTGGCTGATTGTCGCTGAGTATTGGCTGATTGTAGCTGGGTATTGGCTCGTTGTCGCTGGGTATTGGCTTGTTGTCGCTGGGTATTGGCTCGTTGTCGCTGGGTATTGGCTCGTTGTCCCTGGGTATTGGCTCGTTGTCGCTGGGTATTGGCTGATTGTCGCTGGGTATTGGCCCGTTGTCGCTGGGTATTGGCTTGTTGTCGCTGGGTATTGGCTGATTGTCGCTGGGTATTGGCTGATTGTCGCTGGGTATTGGCTTGTTGTCGCTGGGTATTGGCTGATTGTCGCTGGGTATTGGCTCGTTGTCGCTGGGTATTGTCTCGTTGTCGCTGGGTATTGGCTGATTGTCGCTGGGTATTGGCTGATTGTCGCTGGGTATTGGCTTGTTGTCGCTGGGTATTGGCTGATTGTCGCTGGGTATTGGCTCGTTGTCGCTGGGTATTGGCTGATTGTCGCTGGGTATTGGCTTGTTGTCGCTGGGTATTGGTCCGTTGTCGCTGGGTATTGTCTCGTTGTCGCTGGGTATTGGCTTGTTGTCGCTGGGTATTGGTCCGTTGTCGCTGGGTATTGGCTCGTTGTCGCTGGGTATTGGCTTGTTGTCGCTGGGTATTGGCTTGTTGTCGCTGGGTATTGGTCCGTTGTCGCTGGGTATTGGCTTGTTGTCGCTGGGTATTGGCTGATTGTCGCTGGGTATTGGCTGATTGTCGCTGGGTATTGGCTGATTGTCGCTGGGTATTGGCTCGTTGTCGCTGGGTATTGTCTCGTTGTCGCTGGGTATTGGCTTGTTGTCGCTGGGTATTGGCCCGTTGTCGCTGGGTATTGGCCCGTTGTCGCTGGGTATTGGCTCGTTGTCGTTGGGTATTGGCTCGCTGTCGCTGGGTATTGGCTGATTGTAGCTGGGTATTGGCTCGTTGTCGCTGGGTATTAGCTCGTCGCTGGTTCCGGGCTGACGGTTTGGTCGTGTGACCGCGCAGGGCACGTCACGTCCGAGTCACTACCACGTCCTGTGGGACGACAACCGGTTCGACAGCGACGAGCTGCAGCAGCTCACCTACCAGCTGTGCCACACGTACGTGCGCTGCACGCGCTCAGTCAGCATCCCGGCGCCGGCCTACTACGCCCACCTGGTGGCGTTCCGCGCCCGCTACCACCTCGTCGAGAAGGAGCACGACAGGTGAGAGGCGGGCAGGCGGGCAGGCGGGCGGCCATACTGGCCTGCCGACACACCGTCCCGAACTGGACGTGCTCCGTCACGCAGTCTCCTTTTGATAGAATCTCCTCTTTATGGTTCAGTCTGTGTTTAATGTTCATAGTCACCGCCGGGTGAGGCGGGTTTATTTTGTGTTTTATCGCAGACCGCGGCAACACTTTCCGGGTTCTTCGTTTTACCGTAGACAGCATTGCGCTGGTGGCGGGCCACTCGCACCTTGCAGCGTTACGTCGCCAGTTGTGCCGGAATGACTGGTCTGGACTGTGAGTGGCACAGCCGCCCCCGCGCCTGACGTCTTGTCGGCCCCGTGTTTCAGCGACCCGACCTACCACTCGTCGTGCTCTGGCGAGGGCTCGCACCTGTCTGGCAACTCTGACGACCGCACGCCGTCGGCCATGGCGCGCGCCGTCACCGTCCACCAGGACACCAACCAGGTCATGTACTTCGCCTGAGTGCCGCCAGCTGCCGCCGCCGCGGCCGCCGCCAGCCGAGCCGGAGCCGCGGCGGCCTCACCGGGAGCGCGTGGCGCCGGCTGGCCGTGTGAGCGGGTCTGGCGCCGCCTGGTGAGGCCGCGGCGGCCTCACCAGGTGGCGCCAGACTCCAACTCTCCGCGGCTGTGGCTCTGTCCAGTGCAGGCGCCCGGTGGTGCTCTGCTGGCCCGTCAGAGCGGTCCGGCCGGTGTGCACGGCGCTTCCTCGCAGCTGGCACGCCCCCGGCGGCCGACTCGTCACGATACGCGCTGCGGACAGTGGCCGCCCCCCGCCCGCCCGCCGACCCTCTGTGGACCGTGTCTCAGCGCTGTGTGCACCTCCCCCCCCTCTCTCTGTGTGTGTGTGTGTGGTGGGTACCCAGGTGAAGCGCCCGAATGGGACACCTCATTCCAGCCTGGGTCGGCATCGGCAGCCGTGTCCCGCGTCCTGGCGTCTGTAGTTCTGTCTGCCTGTTCGTCTGCGTGTGAGTGGATTTGTGTGTGTATGTGGGTGGGTGGGTGGGTGTGTGGACGGGTGAGTGTAGAGACAGCAGCGGTCGGCATCGGTAACCCCTGCGCCTGCTGCTCTGTACCTTATCGTCCCCGGAGCCGTGCGGGACGCTCTGTCTTGCCCGGGACAGCGTCTGCGGTCTGTCGGGGCGCCGTCCGGTCCACCTCTAGGCTCCCCCCGCATCCCTCCTATTTATATGCGATGTAATTTGTTCCGCCGTTCGGTCGTTAGCGTTTTTTTTCCCTCCCCGCGTTTGCGCTGCCTTGGAATCGACGCTGCCCTGTGCTGCTTTTTAGAGCCATCTGTCTCGCCTGTGGCGCGCTCCGGCCGGGCTGCTTTGTCAGCGCCGTTTGTTTGGGTGCCGCTCAACTTTGGCCGCGCCTCTGCCGCGGGCCGGGTCGGGGCCGGGTCGGGGCCGGGTCGGGGCCGGGTCGGGGCCGGGTCGGGGCCGGGTCGGGGCCGGGTCGGGTCCGGGTTGGGCCGGGCGACCGGACTGGGACCGCACACAACACCATGGCCCTGAGATGGGAAGTGTACGCTCTTACTGCCAACGTCCGGCGCCTGGTCTGGCTCGGCTTCCTGGCCCTCTCCGCCACATCCCTCACCGGTCCTCCGCTCCCCGGCTCTGTCCCACCGCATACATCCCTCAGTCCCCCTCCTCCCCCACACATCCCTCCCCGCTCTGTTCCCTCGCCACACAACCCCTCAGTCCCTCCCCGCCAGTCGCCACACACCCCTCCCCGGTCCCTCCGCTCCCAGGCTCTGTCCCCGCCACACATCCCTCAGTTCCTCCCCCCGCCAGTCGCCACACACCCCTCCCCGGTCCTGCCGCTCCCGGCTCTGTCCCCCGCCACACACCCCTCAGTCCTCCTCCTCCCCCACACACCCCTCCCCCGGTCCTCCGCTCCCCGGCTCTGTCCCCCGCCACATCACCCCTCAGTCCCCACTCCTCCCCCACACATCCCTCCCGGTCTCCGCTCCACGGCTCTGTCCCCCGCCACACACCCCTCTGTCCCCCTCCTCCCCCACACATCCCTCCCCGGCTCTGTCCCCCGCCACACATCCCTCAGTCCTCCCCCCGCCAGTCGCCACACATCCTCCCCGGTCCTCCGCTCCCCGGCTCTGTCCTCCGCCACACACCCCTCAGTCCCCCCTCCTCCCCCACACATCCCTCCCCGGTCCTCCGCTCCCCGGGCTCTGTCCTCCGCCACACATCTCCAGTCCCCCTCCTCCCCCACACATCCTCAGTCCCTCCCCCGCCAGTCGCCACAACACCCCTCCCCGGTCCTCTCGCTCCCCGGCTCTGTCCTCAGCCACACACCCCTCAGTCCCCCTCCTCCCCACACATCCCTCCCCGTCCTCCGCTCCCCGACTCTGTCCTCCGCCACACACCCCTCAGTCCCTCTCCTCCCCCACACATCCCTCCCGGTCCTCCGCTCCCCGGCTCTGTCCCTCCGCCACACACCCCTCAGTCCCCTCCTCCCCCACACATCCCTCCCCGGCTCTGTCCCCGCCACACATCCCTCAGTCCCTCCCCCGCCAGTCGCCACACACCCCTCCCGGTCCTCCGCTCCCCGGATCTGTCCTCCGCCACACACCCCTCAGTCCCCCTCCTCCCCACACAATCCCCTCCCCGGTCCTCCGCTCCCCGGCTCTGTCCTCCGCCACACACCCCTCAGTCCCCCTCCTTCCCCACACACCCCTCCCCGGTCCTCCGCTCCCGGCTCTGTCCCCGCCACACATCCCTCAGTCCCTCCCCCGCCAGTCGCCACACACCCCTCCCCGGTCCTCCGCTCCCCGGCTCTGTCCTCCGCCACACACCCCATCAGTCCCCTCCTCCCCCACACATCCCTCCCCGGTCCTCCGCTCACCCGGCTCTTGTCCCCCGCCACACATCCCTCAGCTCCCCCTCCCCCCGCCACGCTCCATCGTAGCTTGTACGGTGCGCCGCGCGTTCCCTGCTCTGTTCTGTTCCCTCGGGGCTTGTCCCCGTCCCATGTTCTGTTCCCCGGGCTTGTCGCCGTCTCATGGTTCCGTTCCCGGGCTTGTCGCCGTCCCATGTTCTGTTCCCCGGGCTTATCGCCGTCCCATGTTCAGTCCCCGGGCTTGTCGCCTGTCTCATGTTCCGTTCCCCGGGCTTGTCGCCCGTCTCATGTTCTGTTCCCCGGGCTTGTCGCCGTCCCATGTTCCGTTCCCGGGCTTGTCGCGTTCCCATGTTCTTTCCCTGCACCGGTCCGCTCCCTCCGTCGCCGTCTCATAACTGCTCCAAGCTCACGCGGCCGGCCTGCCCCTCGTCAATCCTGCGTTTGGCTGCTTCCCTGCCCCGGAAGCTGTGGCAGGCTCTGGTCCGTCTCGCCTGCCCGCCCTCCGACAATACCTTGTGGGGTCGTGTAATCGTCTGAGTGCCTGTATTCTGTGTGCGTGTGTGGCGTAGTTCGAGAGTGCGTCCGGAATGTCTGATTCGGTCGGGGCTACTGCCGTCTTCTCTCCCGTGCTATCTATGGCAAACCAAAGACAGTCGTCCGGCATTTTGTACGGTGGGCGCTGCCCGATTTTGCTTTTAGAGGGAAAAGTGGTGTTTTAATACTACCTGTATACAAGGCTCTTCACCTAATTAATAGCGGTGTGGTTTCGTGGTTGCGCGCTCATCGTCGTTTCTTATATTAACATTTCGGTACGCGCGTGTGACCTGGCGGTAGGCCTGGGAGCCAACTGCGCGTGGTGCTGCCGGTTCTGCGTGACTCGTCGGGCCGCCTCGTATCGGACTGCGATCGTGGTGTGTGACGGCAAGCCCGTGTCTGCGGCGGCCCGACGCAGGCCGCCCCTGTCGACCGCCGCTGCGTCTGTGCGTGCGTTGCGGCCGGCCGTGTGTGTTCTGGCGGCGTCCGGTGCCGGCGTCCAAATCCGCTGTACGGCTGGCCGGCAGCCGGCCTCAGCGGCCGCCGCGCGCCGCCGCTGCAGGGCAGGGCCGCTCTCTGCAACCACACATATCGAGCGCTGGCCAGGAGCGCTGGCCAGGAGCGCTGGCCAGGAGCGCTGGCCAGGAGCGCTGGTCTGGGCGGCGTCCCTCGATCTCAGGCCGCGCCGCCATCCACGTACCTGGCGTCGGCCGGCGCCGTGCCGCCGGTAGTACAGCTCAATACAAACTCAGATACGTCCGCCGAGCCGAGGGGGCCGTCTCTCCGCGTCCCGGGCGGGTGGCTGACATCGGTGGGGGACGGACTGTTCCGGTGGGACAGCTGGAGAACACGGGCTGCGCGCGGTGCGCACCGCAACGAGTCTGGATGGAAGCGCTATACCAGCCGCAACACTACATACGGGGTCACAGAACACTGTACTGCATACGGGACGCAACCAGGGCCTCGCTACATGCTAACGGGGGGGGGGGGATTCCCCTCAGTGACCGCTGGCTGCCCCCAGTGACCAAACCCCCCGCCCGTGGGAGCAAAATTCGTAGGTAAAAATACACATGTACGGTCTCAAATTGATAAATGCGCCACAGTGAAGCATGCTTTCAACTTTAGACCAGTAAAACACCGTTTGCAGCTACCTAGCGTAGCTTGGAGGTATGAGGACCGATACCCGCCTCTGTCGGCGTCTGTTCCATATTGGCATGGACCAGTGCCAGTTTTCTGAAAAATGTGTCCATTGTCCGACCCATTGTCCAAGACCATGGTCAGCTGCCCGTCCGAAACTGTCCCGAAAAACATTGTTAGTCCGAAATCTGTCCGAAAGTAGAAAAAGTGTTTGATATGGAATGTACAACATCCAGTGTATCATTCGTTTAATAAAAAAGTAACTTAAGTGATTTTCGCGACAAGCCATCCTTTGGCATTGTATGTCCGAAAATGTCCAAAGAGAATATGCTTATGTCCGTCCGAAAACCGAAATTGGTCTTCGGACAAATTCGGAATCCAAAAATGATTGTACCGATGGCACTACTAGCATGGACCATAGGGGTTTCAATTGATATACTTTTGGGTTGGCCTCTTCCCCTTTGAGTTCGCACCCCCCCCCCCCCCAACGTTGCTCTCCGCTCCCTCAATGTTATATAGCCATTGGCGGATGCAAGGGGTGGGGCAGAAAAGTGCCAAACCGCCTGAAATCATAAAAAATGACTCATTTTTTTTTTAACTGATAAGAAAATGTATTAACCTCGCCCTACGGGGGGGGGGTCCTAAAAACGACCCCCCCCCCCCCCACTGGGGTTTTCTTGCATATCTTTTTACACATGCGGCAAATCTTGCTGAAATTTTCAGTAGCTGAATTAACAATTATACGGTATGCTGTAAACATTTCATTGAAAATTGGTTAAAGGGAATGTTTCCCCTTTGTCTTAGTTTTAAAGTTTTAAACTGAGATAGCCATTGTCTTGGGCGTTATGAAATGTCTAAATTACTAAGGTCATTTTTCCCAAAACTTGACCGTTTTTAAGCAATGTAATTTACCATTTGCAAAATGACTCCAGGTTGGTGCCTCTCGCTGATTGAATGACGGGCCACCTTTTCAGCCAATCCCACTTTGTCAGCCATCAGCGGCGGTCTATAGCTCAATAATGACGTCATTCGTCCAAATCTGAAAAACTTAATTGTATAAAGTTAAGTGACTAAGAGTGAAAAAATATCACCATCGTTTTCAGCACACTTACTTCATATTTTCTACTGCAACCCAGCGTATATTTGACAACTTTCAGAAAGGTGAAACATTCTCTGTAGACAGGGTCTCCTTTGAGGCTCTCCTTTGGGAGATAATGATGTTTTGATGACGTCATGTTGGTGGACAAACTATAAATGTTTGAAAAATGTAGAAAACAAAGTTTTGAAAACAAAATGCAAGCGCAATTCACCAAAGATAGGAAAATGCAATCTCGGATTTCCGAAATTTTGGGTTTTGACCCCTAATTTTTTTTGTTATCGCAAAATCAAAATTTGCAAAGATGTTAAAAGGAATATATGTGAGAGAACTGAGTATGGACAATGCCCAAACCAAATTTCAAAGCAATATCTCTATTTTTGACTTGAGTGATGGCCAGACTGGTTATTGATTCAACTGTTTTTGGAACGATTCAATCATGATTCATTTTGGGAATCTGAATGATTCAATCACCGTTCGATTCACGATACAATGTTGAGAATTGATTCCTTCCGATTCAAAGAAATCAAAACAAATATTTGAATAGATTCACGTTTTATTCAACATTAAATATATGCGGTGAATTTGTCAAATCGATAAAATGGAAACACACTATATATAATATATATATATATACTATATATATATTATATATATAATTATATATATATATATATATAATATATATTATATATATAGAGAGAGAGAGAGAGAGAGAGAGAGAGAGAGAGAGAGAGAGAGAGAGAGAGAGAGAGAGAGAGAGAGAGAGAGAAGAGAGAGAGAGAGAGTGAGAGAGAGAGAGAGAGAGAGAGAGAGAGAGAGAGAGAGAGAGAGAGAGAGAGAGAGAGAGGAGAGAGAGAGAGAGGTGAGGAGAGGAGAGAGAGAGAGAGAGAGAGAGAGAGAGAGAGGAGAGAGAGAGAGAGAGAGAGAGAGAGATCATTAAAACATTGTTACAGCAATAGTATTTCAGTATAAATTAATGTAGCCACTGGGACTGCATGTATTTGCACAATTTACCAGTGTACTTGAATCGTTGACCCGCGAATTACTGGGGTATATTTCATAACGCGACTTACTGGGAGAGGTGTTTTTGCCCCCCCCCCCCCCCCCCCGCCCTCGGATCTCCAAAACTACTGGACTGAATGGTAACAATTCAAACGGCGTTCGATAGCCTGGGAAATTTATCGAGGGGAAACATAATATTGTTGGACCTCAGGGGGGTCACAGGTCAGGTCAAGTACAAAATGTGTTGACCGTGTCAAAAAGGTCTCGATTGATGGAATTGTCGCGCAAAATTGCGATATTGAACGCATAAGCTGTCGATAAATCGGTATGATTTGTGTGTCTGACACTTCTAAAGTACCTTTCCTAAGCTATTTATGACCTTGGGTCCAGGTCAAGGTCATGCGAGGTCACGAGGTTTAACAGCAGATTATGGTCATTAGGCGTTGTACACATGGTTTATGGGTTTGTTTTTCGGTCTAGAACGCGACAAATGACCTTAGAACATTGTTTGTTCCATATAAATAGAAGTAAAAAGCAAAAATAAAAATGCGTTTTTTTTATGCATAGTAATGCTGTGAGAAGTGGTCGATTTTAGTCATTTAAAGGTCATAAACTCGTCTTTTTTGTAAGATATCGACTTCAAAATTTGGTACACATATTCATCGCATACGTCTCAATCATATATATTCCGGTTTTTGATAATTTTGATTTTTTCTTGAAAATTTTTGTAAAAAACCCCCCAAAAAATGTATTTTTATTTCTCAAATTTTGAATAAAAAAACCTCAAAAATCCAGAGATAGCAGTTTGATAGCCCGCTCTATTATCAGTAATCTGATTAAAGACAATTGAGTTTATCTCCATACATCGTACCTTTGACAGCGTTTTCCGCCAACCATTATTTTGCAACGAAAACCGAAGAACATGACGTCACTCTGACGTCTATGTTTGAGGGGGCAAACTATGTTTGCCCCCTCCCCCCCCCCCAGACGTGAAGTCTAATACATGCTATATTTGCGTTTTTTTAGAACGGTACTGGGCATCCCAAAATTGCAGCCGTCAAAATCCAGCTAGCCACAGTCAAAAACTGTAAAAATTTCGCGACGCTTCGCGGCATGACAAGTTTCGCAATTGCATATACAAATTTGGCAAAATGCATTCCATTCAGTGTCTTGCAGAGGCTCTCCTTGGCGGTAGTTGCTGGCCCCAGGGCCAACTCTCTTCATAAAATATTAACTTCCCAAGCGGGCTACATGTTCAGCTAGGTCTGCCGAGTTCCGAAAAAAGGCGACGCGAACGCAAAGACTCGGACCTCGGCAACCGGAACCTGTTCCAGCGGTGCCCAACTTTCTGGCCCGAATAACTAATAGTGGGGACCAGGCAGTGGCGTACCCAGGATTTACTCCAGGAGGGGGCAATTTTTGCTCAGGGGGGCATAAAGTACCCCCACCAAAAAAAAAACTCAACGGATTTGGCCCACTATATTTTTAAAAAGGGCATATTTTCACCATTTTTCTCTGAAAAATAAATAAAAACAAATCATTAATTTTTTCGACCAAAGGGGGCACGTACAGGCCTTCAGGGGGGGGAGGCAATTGCCCCGTTTGCTCCACCCCCCCCCCCACCCCCCCCCACCTTGTGTGCGCATATAGAATCTATATCCCCAAGCCTATCTCCCCAAGATGGCTTGGGGAGATAGGTAAGGACTATCTCCCCAAGCCATCTCCCCCAGGCTCCTCCAGATCCGCAGGGACCATTTATGCGCGGAAATGTCGGTCTGCCTCTTGCTACTTTGAAACCATTTGCACCGTTACCAGTTGTTTGTTACAGTTCGGTACATAGGTATGTATACAGACTACAGTTATTATTATCATATGTACTAGTGAGCGCAGACTGCCACCGGTCATCGTGATATACTATCCGAGGCTAATGTAAATGAATAAATGAAAAACTACCTTCATTTCAACATTTTTCATCATACCCGAGATGTGCAACTCGGAAAAGGGTTACCTGAGGCTTGGCTCCACTCACGTTCTGGTTCCAATATTAAAATTGCGTTTTCCACGACCTAAAATTAAAATGTTTACGCCGCTTTGCGGCGTCACATCAGTGGTCATCTTCATCGTCTTCGTTTCGTCGTAACGCTGAATTAAAGGAATAACAGTTTTAGCTTATCCTCTACAAGGCTAAGGATGCTAAAAATGACTGTTCTCTGGGTTTTAATCAGGCAAACCTGAAGAAAAAAATCGCGGCACTAAATAACAAGTATATAACATTATATATATTATATATATATATAATATATATATATATATATATATATATATATATATATATATATATAATATATATATATAACTATACATGCAAATCCACATGAAAAATGTTGCAAAGGCACGCATACACGCATGCATAACAAATTTGGGGTACATTTTTTCATCATTTCAGCCGACCCCCCACTCAAAAATGACCATTTAATTAATATAATAATTCCTACCATATTTTTTTTCGAAACTTACCAGATATATAAATAATTGTGAGATTAAAAATTGTGAGATAAAAAAAAATTCCATTGTGTGCTTTCAAATAGTTCCTTAAACCTTTTAACTTGTACGGACAGTACGTACAACTTGTTTTAGATCTGCCAACTTTGTACGGACACTCCGTAGTGGCGGCGACGCCTATGCTGGTCAACAATTTTTCACTGACGTCTTCCCCGTCACCCAACATTTGTTTTACGTCCCCCCCCCTCCCTCCCCACTCAACGACATCTTCGCGATTACGACCCGATGCCCCCCCCCCCCGCTCAACAACTTTTCGCCGAGGGAACTCGGAGCGAAATTCCCCCCCTCCCAACTCGAAAGCTAGATCCGCCACTGATGTTGTTGGATTTGCATTGAAATTAAGTAGGGTAGCGGTTACAACCATATAGGTCTAATTGAAAAGAAATTCGAGCTTGGTCTTGACAATGGTAACGAATAAGCCCCCACGTGTAGTTGAATGGAATAGCTCGTATTAAATCTCTATATAGTCCTGGGCCTCGTTGCTATCGTGCGGGACACTGCAGTTATCACAATGACACTGCGGTCATCTCTTTATGCCGGCCTCAATACACGATTGGACAGCGATTTGGACACGATTCACATATAGTTTCACTGGTAAATCGAAATCACTAATTTTCTAGCCGTACGTCCGTCTGTCTGTCGTTTGTGTATGTGTCCTCATTTCTTTAGCAACACGCACAGCACAGACGGCAGGACCGATGACGGTGAAATTTGCACACACGACAGCCTCAAGCTTTGTGACGATCCACGGCAAAAAAATCAAGGTCGCTCCGATGCCGGTGTCGGTCACAGCACGCGCCAGAAGGGGCATGTTTTCCTTCTCTCGCAATGATAAATCCGATCCAAATAGCCGGCGCTTGAAAAAAGCTTTTAGCATTAGCTCGATGCTATTGGTTCTAGGGACCTCAGCTGAGCGGGGCCGCTAAATAAATAAAACGCAGTAATACTGTTTTGGGCGGCGTAATTCGTGTCGGCAAAGCTTGCCACTAAATATCATATTACCAGTAAGGTAAATATCATAGTACCAGTAGTTGGCGATAAACGAGCGAGCGCGAAGGAAATGTAGTGCATGGGGAATTTCAACTTGATCAGGCAAGTAGTTTCTGAGATACAAAAAGGGTGCGCACGTGCAGAGGCACCCACCTTTGACTCGTGGGAAAGTGGGAGCTGAGAGGTCCATAACCACACACCAAATTTGAACATAATCGGGCTCAGCCGTTCCAGAGATATAGAATAGGGGTGTGCACATGCGCACGTGCAAAACCACCCCACCCCTGACTTGTGGAAAGGCGGCGGCTGAGAGG
>JAXIVJ010007170.1:27500-50000 GCA_036785665.1 Chirona hameri | reverse complement strand
CCTACTTAACATGAATTTACCAGGCCTTGCGTGAAAAATGGTTAATAATGGCGATCAGTTGTTGAGATGTAAGTTGAATATGCCGTATATCTGAATGTACAGCCCGTGAACTTAAAGTATGTTTACTCAAATAAAGCATATATAAGTTTGATTTTTATCATGACCAAGCATTGCTACTATCGCTGCGAACTTTACGTCTACGATCCTCCGTTCCGGAGATCTTAAAATCGGCTGATGCATAAACCGATCTGTTGAACGTCCGTGAAGTTAGCGACTTATTCAGGGACTTATTCAGCAACGGGTTCAGATTTGGCCCAACCTCGGCCCAATGTCAATTCTTGCACGCTGATCACGAATATGATATTCATTTTGCTGTTCAAGGTCATCTTCATGGTCAAATTCAAGGTCAAAGGATGGGGCACCCAATAACGTCCCAAATTTATTGCCAGATCCTTCCAAAAGTGGTCCCAAATGATAGACAGTATCCATATCTATCGTCCGTCACCATGACCTGACCCGTGACCCTTGACCTTTGAGGTCAAATTCGAGGTCAAAGGACGGGTTACTGCATAACGTCCCGAATGTATTGCCGGAACGTTTCTAAAATGGTCCCAGATGATAGACAGGATCCATATCTAACGTCCGTCACCGTGACCTGACCCGTGACCTTTGATCTTGGAGGGCAAATTCGAGGGCAAAGGACGGGTACTGCATAACGTCCCGAATTTATGGCGGGATCCTATCCAAAGTGGTCCCAGATGATAGACATGGCACACTCCCTTTAAAGGGAGTGTGCCTACTCACATCGCTTATTTGGGGTTATTGACACTGGTCTATAGAACATGATGTTCTGAATTGACCCATGACTTCGTTTCTCCAGATTCTCCCTAGTTGCTGAGATATTCCAAAGACTCCAGGAACTTGCTGGGAGCATAAAGTTATCGGGTAGACTCCAGAGGGCTTCCGCTACTAGAAGCACTGCAACTATCGATTAAACTGCTAGCATATTGTTAGCGCCGGCCAATAGCAATTCAACAAAACAGCTCGTGCACGCTGATAGCAGCAGCCGAACAGAAACTGGACGGCCATCATTTTTTTCGAAGATGGCCGATGGCCATTTTTGAAGAAGATATAAATTTAGAGCTACGAAACTTGCACATAATAAACTTCACAGTGGCAAGAACGTGCTGTGCAAAACTTGTCCTTCTATCTTACATGGTTTGACCGTAATTGTATTGTCTTATGTGCGCCGTTTTGCATAACATCTCCATAGTGGCGATCGTGTTATGGATATCGAAACAAACAAAAAAAGCAAAAAACAATATAAGTGAAAATTCAACTAAAGGGGCTCCGGATGTGAATTTCATCATATACAACTATCAAACCAATAGCTACTTACCGTATGAAAAATATTTTTGACATTTCAAAACAGTAGGCTCTACAAATCTGCTATCTCAGTCCAAAACTCCATGTTAAAGGTGAACTATTCCCTTTAAATAGGTACCATAATAATTTAGCGGCCTCGCCCTCCAAATTATTATATCACCTGCGCAGGAATAGCCACGCAATTAGCAAAAACTGTTTTTTAACCGCACCCGGATTTTGCCCTTGAGGCACGTGCCGGGCCCAGAAAGCGCGAGGTACCTCCATTTTTGGAGCATGATAGTAACGTGAATTATGCACTGCTGTTCTTGTTCTATGTAAGGTAGAACATTTTGGAGTGTTGAGCCTTCTAGCTGACAAATTACTTGACCTTAGCACATGAGGGCGTGAACTGAAACCTGGTGGGACCGCTGCTGGAGCTTCTTTTAGCAGGGCACCTTCGCTTTTTTCAGCAATGGAGTATGTCCCCAAATTTCCGCCGCCAGGGGGCGCTGGGCAGCAATGTGATCCAAGCGGCGATTGCCGCCATTGGCGACAATGTATTAAAGGGAATAGTTCACCTTTATGAACCATTGCAGCCATATCGGAAATAGAACCTGCCGGATATCGGAAAGCCAGCTTTCCGATATGTGGCGGGGTTTTGGGGGGGGGGGGTTTGGGGGGGTTTTCTAAAAGGTTGTAATTGTGCTAGTTGTAATGTACCGGTAGCCTCGTTGTCGATCTTTCGTGTGGCGGTTTCGGTTTTAGCCCATCGTTACCGGAAGTTGGTCAAAAGAATTTCAGAGTAAAAAGTTTTTGGTCAAAAAGTGAGTTTTCGTCTTCCCCCCTAAAACCTAGGTTTTTTAACGTAGGGGGCTCAAATTTCGGTTACCTCCCTAACTTTTTATGCTACCTTCTCCTGATTATTTGGATTTAACCTACTTCCTGTTTCAAAATAACGGCGTAGCCCAAAAAATGATGAGAGGGTGTACGATTCTTCATACCACCAAAGAGTCTTATGTAAATTCAATCTATATCGTTAAGGTGCATGTAAGCATTACTCCTTAACTACTCTGCCGATTTTCAATCCGTTTGAAAAATCGGACTCCCCTTCCGATTCTACATCCGAATATTTATCGTTTTGGGGCAAAAAATTATAGGTGGCGCCACAGTCGACTTTTACGCTTTTTGGACATTCTTGTAACTATCGTACCTTTTTTGGTCTTTCATTATGTTAAAAATCGGAGATAGCCAAAAGATGCATCTTTAAAAGACCCATTTTTTGGCTATTACGAATTGTTGATATTTTTTTTTGTTGAAATTTTAAAAATCCCTACAAAAGTGAAGTTTTTGATTTTTAAGTTTTCGGATACGCTGTTTTTGGGAATGTAATACAAAGTGAAAAGATAAAACGTAAGACGGTGCATTTTCTTCAACAGAGAAATTGAAAATTGGTTGAGAAGTTTTTGAGATAGGAGGGATCCCATTTTCAAAATGACGCGTTACCCAAATTTTTACAAGTCCATCAATCAAAGACAAAAAACGTTATGTTTGGATTTTTTCTCGATAGAACACCTTGGAATCACCTATATTTTTCAGTTTTGGCATTAACTAAAAATCAATGTTTGGGTGGTATAACTTTTTTGGAGTTTTTAATTTTTTTTGGATTTCTAAAAATATGGTAGATAATGTCAAATTACACCATTTCAACCCCTTGATTTTTCTTGTAGATTTTTTTCTTCAAAAAAGTTATAGGCTATTCTAAAACTTTTTGGCGGTACAAAAACACGAAATTGGAAAATTAATGAGAGCAATGTGCTATAACTCATAAAAAGCAGAATTTGATGGAAGGTTTGATTCTGCATATAAAAAGAAGAAAAGTTGACAAACAAAAAAGTTATAAATTTAAAACTGATTTTTTCAAAAAACAAAGAATCTTTTGTTTTGGAATATTTTCACACAAAAAAATATGAATCAGATGTCAAATTACATGGGAACACTAAATATGTTTTCAAATTTGCAATCGGATGGTAAGTTTTTGACTTATTCAGCTCCAAATGGTCAAAAATGTATATGCGTCAAGCTTTTGATAAACTTTTTTTTTTAGTTTTGAAAAATCTTTCCTGTACAACTCAGCAAGCTTAACAACAAAAAATCCATTTTCTTGTAGCTTTTTTGGTTTTTGAGTAATCACGATTACCATTTTAAGAAATGTCACATGTCATTTCTTAAACATGTTTCAGTGTATATACTCATATTTTGTTTAATATTCGACTAATCTGAAAATCAAAATTATTTTTAGAACTGGCATGAACGGGGCATCAATTTTCATGTAAGCAGACCTTCTAATCGGTCTTTTTACGAGCTCAGTTCATTTAGAGAGTTTAATTAAAATTTAAGTAGTTTTTCAGCAGTAACTTTACCAATATTAAGCATAAATGGTATTTTAAAAAATCCTAAAAATGCTACCTCTCATAGCGGTCATGCATATATAGAACACATTTTTTGATCAGCTATAGTTCTTCTTAAAAACGCAAAAAAACACAAATGTATTTTTTTTCTTCTTCTTTAAGTTAAATGTTTTTAAAAAAAATTGTTTACATTATTTATAAGCCATGCATAAGGGCTACTGGAAAACGAAAACGGTTTGGCTTTATAAATTTTATTTTCTGAGTGACAAGTATTCTAACTTAACTTCAGATTGTACTTAAAGTTAAGCATAACAAAAACTAAGTACATCAGATATTGTAGGTACGTTTATTGGCTATCACAAATTGAAATCGGTGTGGCTGTGATAATTTTGTTTTTTAAGTTATATGCATTACCATATACGATTATACTAAAGATATGACTAGGGGGACGTCGCTTTTGTGAAACATAAAAGTAACATTTTTTTGAGTTCTCATAACTTTATTTAGTACAACTTGGCAAGCTAAACAAGAATATGTTTTCCATTTTCTTTTAGCTTTGATAGTTTTTGAGTAATAGTGGTTTACATTTAAAGGTGTTTAACCAGTCTTTGCTTAAACATGGCTGAGTGTTTATGCTCCTAGCGTGCTTATTAATTCAGGAATTTTAAAACGAAAGTTACTTTTGGAACCGGTAGGAACGGGGCAACATTTTATAAGTAATGAGATTCCTAAATCTACATTTTTCAAGCTCTGTTAATTAATTTAGTTTAATTAAAATTTAAGTAGTTTTTTAGCAATTACTTAACAAATATTAAGTATAATTGTTATTTTGAAACCCCCAAAAGTGTGCCTTTAAATGGCGGTTACGAATAAATAAAACACAGGTTTTGATCATGTATGATTGTTCTTAAAATTGCAAAAAACTTGCATTTTAAAACCACTTTTTAAGTTTTCCACTTTAAGTTGGGTATTTGTAAAAAATATTGTTTGCTTTATGAAAAATCCCTTGGTTTAGTCTATCTGAAACTGTAAACGGTTTGGCTCTATAAATTTTAGTTTTTGAGTGAGAAGCGTTCAAACTCAAATTGTATTTTTCCTTTAAGTTAAGCAATTACAAATTGTATTACCTCACAGATCGTAGGTACATTAATTGGCTATTCGAAACTGAAACCGATTTTGTTCTATTGATTTTATATTTTAAGTTATAGGCATTTCTTTATACCAGTATATTTCCAACATGCCGTAGACCCTTTAAGCCTGACTACGGAAAATGTTCGGAGGCTTTCAGTCTTCTGAGGCTTCTTCGGATCGTAGGTACATCCCTTGGCTATCCAAGACTAAAAACAGTTAAGTTATATTAATTTTGGTTTTTAAAGTAGAGGCATTCCTATCTACCAGCATATAGCCACCATGCTATATGCTGGTAGATAGGAATGCCCATTAAGCCTGACTATCGAACAAAGTTCGGACTCTATCGGTATTTTGAGGTGTGTAATAGGCCTTTAAGGACAGTAAAGATATGCCGCTTTACTAATGACAATATAAGGAAGAAAACTGTTTAAAATTAAATTCAGATTTTTGCCGCCAGGTGGCAGCACCTAATGTTTTCCTAAAACTTAGCAAACAAATACTTAAAATCAAAAATGGTAAAATCAAAAACTGTTTTAGATAGACAATGAAACAGGCTATCGACTAGTGTTTTCAAATTTTCTTTCAAACTTTTATGTCACCTATAAAAATACAAATACTTAGAAGAAGAAAAATCACCTTTTTAAGTTTTGTGTTTTAAAAAGGTATTTGGAAAATTATTGGTTTCTTTAGTTAAAAGTGCTGCCCCCTATCTATCTAAAACTAGTACCAGTTTGGGTTTCAAAATTTTAGTTTTCACCTGACAAGCGTTCTTACGCAAATTTTTATTGTACTTAAAGTTAAGTAATTTAAAAATTAAGTACATCAAATATTTTAGGTACTTTCATTGGCTATCTAAGACTGCAACTTGTTTGGTTCTATTTATTTTGGTTTTTAAGTTAGAGGAATTCTCATCTACCAGTATATAGCCACCATGCCATAGACCCATTAAGCCTGACTACCGAACAAAGTTCGGACTCTATCGGTATTTTGAGGTGTGTAATAGGCCTTTAAGGACAGTAAAGATATGCCGCTTTATTAATGACAATATAAGGAAGAAAACTGTTTAAAATTAAATTCAGATTTTTGCCGCCAGGTGGCAGCACCCAATGTTTTCCTAAAACTTAGCAAACAAATACTTAAAATCAAAATTGGTAAAATAAAAAAACTGTTTTGGATAGATAATGAAACAGGCTATCAACTAGTGTTTTCAAATTTGCTCTCATTTTTTTTTGTCACCTACAAAAATACAAATACTAAAAAAAAAAGAGTTTTGTGCTTAAAAATAGGTATTTGGAAAATTATTGGTTTAATTATTTAAAAGTGCTGCACCCTATCTATCTAAAACTAGTAACAGTTTGGTTATCAAAATTTTAATTTTCACCTGACAAGCGTTCTTACGCAAATTTTAATTGTACTTAAAGTTAAGCAATTTAAAAATTAAATACATCAAATATTTTAGGTACATTCATTGGCGATATAAGACAGAAATTTGTTTGGTTCTATTTATTTTGTTTTTTAAGTTAGAGGAATTCTCATCTACCAGTATATAGCCACCATGCAATAGACCCATTAAGCCTGACTACCGAACAAAGTTCGGACTCTATCGGTATTTTGAGGTGTGTAATAGGCCTTTAAGGACAGTAAAGATATGCCGTTTTACTAATGACAATATAAGGAAGAAAACTGTTTCAAATTAAATTCAGATTTTTGCCGACAGGTGGCAGCACCCAATGTTTTCCTAAAACTTAACAAACAAATACTTAAAATAAAATTTGGTAAAATAAAAAAACTGTTTTGGATAGATAATGAAACAGGCTATCAACTAGTGTTTTCAAATTTGCTCTCATTTTTTTGTCACCTACAAAAATAAAAATACTAAAACAAAATCATATTTTTTTAAGTTTTGTGCTTAAAAATAGGTATTTGGAAAATTATTGGTTTAATTATTTAAAAGTGCTGCACCCTATCTATCTAAAACTAGTAACAGTTTGGCTATCAACATTTTAATTTTCACCTGACAAGCGTTCTTACGCAAATTTTAATTGTACTTAAAGTTAAGCAATTTAAAAATTAAATACATCAAATATTTTAGGTACATTCATTGGCTATCTAAGACTGGAATTTGTTTGGTTCTATTTATTTTGTTTTTTAAGTTAGAGGAATTCTCATCTACCAGTATATAGCCACCATGCAATAGACCCATTAAGCCTGACTACCGAACAAAGTTCGGACTCTATCGGTATTTTGAAGTGTTTTATAGGCTTTTGAGGACAGTAGAGATATGCCGCTATACTAATGAAAGTATAAGGAAGGAAACAGTTCAAAAACAAATTCAGATTTTTGCCGCCAGATGGCAGCATTTAATGTTTTCCTAAAACTTATAAAAGAAATACTTAAATACAAAATTGGTAAAATCAAAAAATTGTTTGGGATAGGCAATTCAACAAGCTATCAACTAGTTTTTTTTTAAATTTTTGCTCCTCATTTTTTTTTCACCTATCAAAATATAAATAATGAACAAAAAATCACTTTAAGTTTTGTGCTTAAAAATAGGTAATTGGAAAATTATTGGTTTCATTATTTAAAAGTGCTGCACCCTGTCTATCTAAAACTAGTAACAGTTTGGCTATCAAAATTTTAATTTTCACCTGACAAGCGTTCTTACGCAAATTTTAATTGTACTTAAAGTTAAGCAATTGAAAATTTAAGTACATCAAATATTTTAGGTACATTCATTGGCTATCTAAGACTGAAATCTGTTTGGTTTTATTTATTTTTGTTTTTAAGTTAGAGGAATTCTCATCCACCAGTATATAGCCACCATACAATAGACCCTTTAAGCCTGACTATGGGAAAAAAGTTCGGACTTATCGATCTTTTGAGGCTTTTAATAAGTCATTAAGGACAACATGTATATGCCACTATACTAATGAAATTATAAGGAAGAAAACTGTTCAAAAATTAATTAAAAAAATTGCCGCCAGGTGGCAGCACTCAATGTTTTCCTAAAATGTGTAAAACAAAAACTTATAATCAAATATAAAAAAATCCAAAGTCAGTTTTGGATAGTAAATGAAATAGGCTATCAACTAGTGTTTTCAAATTTCCATGAAAATAAAAATTTAACCTAAAAAAGTATAAATACCGAAAAACAAAATCACCTTTTTAAGTTTTTTGCTTAAAGTTAAGTATTTGGAAAAATATTGGTTTCTTTATTTAAAAGTACTGCACCCTATCTAATTAAAACTAGTAACGGTTTGGCTCTATACATTTTTCTTGTTTACCTGACAAGCGTAATTACGCAATTTTTAATTGTACTTAAAGTTAAGCAATTCAAAAATTAGGTACATCTAATATTTTAGGTACATTCATTGGCTATCTAAAACTGAATTATGTTTGGTTGTATTTATTTTGTTTTTTAAGTTAGAGGAATTCTCATCTACCAGTATATAGCCACCATGCCATAGACCTATTAAGCCTTACTACCGAACATAGTTCGGACTCTATCGGTATTTTCAGGTGTTTAATAGGCTTTTAAGGACAGTAAAGTTATTCCGTTATAGTAATGACAGTATAAGAAAGAAAACTGGTGAAACACAAATTCATATTTTTGTCGCCACTCAATGTTTTGTTAAAACTAATAAAAACAAATACTTAAAACCAAAATTGGTAAAATCAGAAAACAGTTTATGATAGGCAATAAAACAGGCTATCCATTAGTGTTTTCAAATTTTCGCTCAGAAAATGTTTCAGAATTATTTCCTATAAAAACATAAATACTGAAAAAAAATCACCTTTTAGTTTTGTGCTTAAAAATAGGTCTTTGGGAAATTATTGGTTTCTTCATTTAAAAGTGCTGCACCTTATCTATCTAAAACTAGAACAGGTTTGGCTCTATATAATTTTGTTTCTATCTGACTATTGTTCTTACGCAAATATTAATTGTACTTAAAACTAAGTAATTTAAAAATCAAGTACATCAAATATTTTAGGTACCTTCATTGGCTATCTTAAACTGAAACCGGTTTGGTTCTATTAAATTTATTTTTGAAGTTAGACGCATTCCCATCTACAAGTACATAGCCAACTTTGCAATAGACCCTTTAAGCCTGACTACGGAACAAATGTTGGACTCTACCGGTGTTTTGAAGTGTTTCATAGGCCTTTAAGGACAGTAAGTATAAACCACTCCACTAATTAGAGTATAAGGAAGAAAACTGACAAAAAATCAGATTTTTGCCGCATCTAATAATTTATAATTTATATTAGTTTAGCGAAAACCCACTTAAATGACAAACAAAAAATGTCACCAGAATCACATTGGCGTTTTCTAACCAACCCAAATGTCAAAACTTAAAAAATAAAAAAACTTTGAAAATGTTGCACACAAAATAAAGATATTTTTGTTTAAAAAAACTTGTCATACTTTTTTTAAAGCAACATGTGATAAGACATGAATAGAAGAAAATAAAAAATAAAATCTGAGAAAAAAAAATGCATTTTTTTTTTTTTTTTAAGAAAAAACAATGTTTTCCTTGTGAGATGCAGAAGTTGTCACCTAAATATTTTTTTTTTGTAATTTACATTTAGTAACTTTAGGAGTTATAGCTGATCGTTCCGATATGGGGAAAATGGTATACATTTTTGCCATCGGCCGAGTGGCACTCGTAACTCGCCGACCCAGTTACGAAAGTGGTTCGGTCGATGTTGGTTGTTTTTCGTGTTTTTTAGTGACAGCGGCTTGTTATAACTCAAAAGAAGCAGAATTTAATTGCAAATTCGATTCTCCAATGAAAAACAATAAAAAATTAAAAAAACAAAAAAGTTATTAATCAAAAACTAGTTTCTTCAACAACAAAAATAATTGTATTTTGGAAAAACTGGAATACGAATATTTTAAATACATTCATTGGCTATCTAAGACTGAAGTCTGTTTGGTTGTATTTATTTTGGTTTTTAAGTTACAGGAATTCTCATCTACCAGTGTATAGCCACCATGCCATAGACCTATTTAAGCCTGACTACCCAACAAAGTTCGGACTCTATCGGTATTCAGGTGTTTAATAAGCTTTTAAAGACAGTAAAGTTATGCCGTTATACTTTTGACAGTATAAGGAAGCAAACTGATCAAAAACAAATTCAGATTTTTGCCGCCAGGTGGCAGCATTCAATGTTTTCTTAAAACTATTCAAACAAATACTTAAAGGGGAAATACTTTTTGTAAAAATGCAAGAGTATGCCCACCGTATAGCACATCTAAAAGCAATCCCTATCGTATTTTTCTATCATTTTTCAAAAATTATTACTGCGATGTCTCTGCATACATGAAGGAGTATAAGGAAGAAAAATTTATTTTTGAAAAATCCGATTTTGCAGTTTAGTGAAAGAACTGTCTTCAAACTTCACTAATAGTGGAAAAAAAATTGAAATAAAAATTAAAAAATTCATAATTTTAATATTAAGTTTTTTTTGCTTTAAGGGGAAATAATTTTTGGGAAAAAATCAAGAATATGCCCACCGTATAGCGCATCAAAAAGTAATCCCTATCGTATTTTTCTATCATTTTTCACAAATGTATTACTGCGATGTCTCGACATACATGAAGGAGTATAAGGATAAAAAATGTTTTTGGAAAAATACGAATTTGCAATTTGGTGAAAGTACTTGCTTCAAATTTCACTAATAGTGGAAAAAAAACTTGAAATAAAAATTAAGAAAGTCATATTTGTGATATTAAGTTTTTGTTTCCTTTAAGGTGAAATCATTTTCATTTATTTAAAAAAAACAGTATTTCCACCGAATAGCACATCAAAAAGCAATCGCTAGCTTGGTTTTCTATAATTTAAAAAAATGTATTACTGCGAGTTCTTCGCATGCATACAAGAATATATGGAATACAATTTGTATTTAACTAATTTTTTTCTTCACCTAGGTGGAAGCAAATACCTTTTCTTTCGATTATAAAACAAAAAATCGACCAAAAAAAGTCAAAAGAATAAAAAGGTTGTGTAAATATTTTGTTTAAAAAAGTGCAACCATCATATAGGTCATAGTAAGAAACCGCGTATTATATTTGTCTGTAATTTTGTAAAAATCATTTGTGTGAGAAATAGGAATATATAACAAGTTAAAATTGATTTTTTTTTCAGCAAAAAAAGTTTTTTGATAGCTTAAATTACGCACAAGTTGATAGACGTTTGGTTTTATACTGTTTGTTTTTAAATACTTTTTTAGTCTGTTTTGAATTTCTGTGTATTCAACATGAAACAAGATAAATACAATAAAACGGTAATGCTAGAATTGCATCAGCCTTTTCTATTTAATTCAGGAAAGAAAAAATCAAAAAATTTCATATTGTGTTTTTCTTCTTGTTTTAGTTTTTTAAGGAAGGAAGATCAGTTTTTTTTTTAAATTAATATCCACGTCGTTTAAAGCATGACGAGACACCCCGAAATATATTTTTGTTTATTTTTTCAAAAATATTTCTTTGAGTTAATGCCATTTTGGAAGGTTTAAAAACAATTTTTTTTTGGCAAAAACTGTTTCTTTTATAGCACAGATTACGCAGAAACGGGTTTAAATTTGATCCTGGCAATTTTTTTTAAAATTGCTCATTTTTTTTTTTGGATGACGTCACACCTTGGCCCGGATCTCAGAAAGGTCATTTTGGGCCATTCTGCACATTGTGTAACTTGGCGAAAATGCATTTTAAATACATAAAAAAGGCATTTCTAGAATCACCTCGGCTTCCGCTAAACAACCCAAATGTAAAAATTGTAAAAATAAAAAAACTTTGAAAATTTTGCCCAACAAATTAAGATTTTTTTTGGTAAAAAAAATAATTGTCATATCTTTTTGAAAGCAGAATGTGATAAGGAATATGAATAAAACAAAAACAAATCAAAATTTAAAGTCAAAATTGTAAAAATATTTGTGAGGGGCTCAAATTGATTTGTTTTAAAAAACAAAAGTGTCTAATGTGTAGAATAACAAAGTCTCAACCTAAATATATTTTTCCCATAATGTACAACCAGTTACTTTAAGAGTTATTGCCGATCATTCCGATATAGCTCAAATGGTTAACACCAAAGCGCCACTAACGCCATCTAGCGAGAAAAAAACTAAATTTTACGATGCTTAAGTTAACCTAGTTTCCAAACTATACATGATACATACGTTTTAGGGGTATCATTCGACACAAGAGCGTCTCTTCTTTCGATCCATCTTTTATTTTTTGCAAAAAAAGCATTTTCCACCTTTTTTGCAATTTTTTGGGGAAATACCAAGTTTTTTGAAAAACAAATAAGTTGATCGTGTAGCGCATGAATTTATACACCGAAATATCGTTTTGTTCAGTTTCCCAAAAAAAGTTTCTGCCAGTTATTGGCATACATCGTTTGAATGACGTCAAATATTTGATGACGTCATAATAGCCAAAATCAACGACATGTCAAAAAATCAAATATATTTCTGATCCGTATGACGTCAGCTATCGATTGGTACTATCGTTATACCGATATCGATAAAGGGGCCAATAAGGGGGCCCCTTTCCGATATGGCTAAAATGGTATTCCGATATGGTCAAACGCCTTAGCCTTTCCGATATGGCGCGTTCCAAACAATGGAGGCTAAAAAAATCGTCTTTTTCGCCAAAAGGGAACAGTCGTATCTTGGCTCAAAAAAATCGTCTCGGTACCGGTCCGGTACCAAAAGGTACCTTGATCCTTCCTTTATATGGCGGTATTTTTTTCGTTGCCCTAACATGTACGTGGAAAAGTATGCAGCCCGCGGCGCAAGGGACCAAATCAGCCATATCGGAAAGCGGGAAAATGTGCTTTCCGATATGGCTAGAATGGTTAACCTTTAACATGGGGTTTTGGACTGAGATAGCAGATTTGTAGAGCAGATCTAAAAATGGTTTGTGGTGAAAGAATTACCTCTCTACGTTAAGTAATTTCGACACAGGACTAGTGGGCCCGATTTCAATCCCGCTGTTCCGGGCCACGATCGGGGAATGAACGCTCGCCACTCGCCGCCGCCGGCTCGCCGCCAGAGGCAGGTACACTCTCTGGCACGTAGTCTCTGGTCTGGGTCACGACGCCTTGTTAATATCCGCTCAGCCGCCCGGGCGGCGCGGCGGCACCTTGTCAGAGACTGCACTTGGCGTCAGGCGGAGCGGGGCGGAGCCAGAACGCCAGCTGCTATCGTACGATTTCTCGTGAAATAGAAAGAGAAACTTACTTCTTTATCCACATATATCCATCAGTTGTCCAAACCAAAGTCATATTCATAGTTTTGAGCTCAAGATGCACCTAATGGTTTAACTTCAAGACAACTTTCAAGGTGACCTATTCCCTTTAACCAGCGAGTTACGGGGGGGCTATTTCCCCCCTCCCGTTATTTTGCAATAACTCCTAAACGAACACCCGTATCGTCACCAAACTTGCAGTAACTTCTCTCACATCAATTCTACACATGTTGGCAAAATGAAAAATATGAGGCTATGATAGGTCAACCGGGAATGACGTCAGAGTGACGTCATGTTCTTCGGTTTTTGTTGCAAAATAATGGTTTGCGGAAAACGCTGTCAAAGGTACGATATTTGAGATAAACTAAATTGTATTAAATCAAATTACTGACAACAGACCGGGCTATCAAACTGCCATCTCGGATTTTTGATATTTTTTTTATTCAAAATTTTGAGAAATCCAAAGACATTGTTTTGTTTTTACAAAATTTTCAAAAAAAATCAGAATTATCCAAAAACCGGAATATATGTGATCGAGACGTATGCGGTGAATATGTGTACCAAATTTAAAGTCGATATCTTTAAAATTGATCGAGTTATGACCTTTAAATGACCAAAATCGACCACTTCTCACAGCATTACTGACAAAAAAAAACGCATTTCCATTTTTGCTTTTTACTTCTATTTATATGGAACAAACAATGTTCTAAGGTCATTTTTCGTGTTCTAGACGAAAAACAAACCCATAAACATGTGTTACAACGCTTAATGACCGTAATCTGCAGTTTGACCTCGTGACCTCGGATGACCTTGACCTGACCCAAGGTCATTAACAGCTTAGAAAGGTACTTAGAAGTGTCAGACACACGAATCATACCGATTTATCAACAGCTTATGCGTTTAATATCGCAATTTTGCGCGACAATTCCATCCATAGAGACCTTTTGACGCAGTCAAACATTTTGTACTTGACCTGACCTGTGACGTCATCGGTGACCCTGAGGTCAACAATATTGTGTTTCCCTCGATAAATTTCCCAGGGCTATCGAATGCCGTTTGAATTTTTACATTCGGTCCAGTAGTTCCGGAGATCAGAGGGGGGAGCAAAAAATAGCCCCCCCCCCCCCCCAGTAAGTCGCGTTATGAAATATACCCCAGTAACTCGCGGGTTAAGTCACTGTTTGAAGGTGGCTCTAAAAATAGTTACGATCGAAAGTGCTAAAGGCTCACGTCTCATGTGGTTCGCTGAAGCTTTCTGAGTTGAATGCTGCCATTTTTTTGGATAATATCAGTAATTGGGGTTGCACAAAATCGCGGAAGTCAACCATGCGCGGCGAACCGCCATAAGGGCGAGCGGCCCATCCAGCCTCAGCGGACGATCAACCATATCGACTCGCCGCGGCAGCCGTCGTCGGGGCTGCTAGCTGCGGCTCCTGGGCGGGCAATCTTTCTATCCACCGTGGCTTCGGGCCAAACAACACAATATTGGTGGCAAAACAAATATGGTTGTACATTTTATTGTTAAACTGATAAACGTTCATACATTTAATACAAAATATGGAAGAAAGGCTTTCACTGTCCATTAGTTGTGATGTCACCACAGATGGATTGGAACTTGCTGTTTGAAACACTGGTAAAAACATACTCACCTTCGATCGAGCAGAAGATGTCGACACCTGCTTATTTTTTGTTATTTTTTTTTTTTTTTCCAGATGTATTTAAACAGCAAAATACAACTCATGTTACAGCAACAGCCATAGCAACACACAGCGCGGCAACGCAACAGTACAGATTGAACATACACACAGCGGAAAGCAACCGTCCCCCGAAACAACGCTCACAATAGCGCACGCGCGCCGCCGTCCGAGCCGAGCGGTCGCGCGGGATAGGGCGCACCAGCCACCCAACTGACACGGCTCGCGGCGCCAGAACGAATGACCTGTATCTACCGCACAGGGACGGCCGACGGTAACGGCAGCGCTGCCCGAGTGTTCCCGTGCTCGCGCATGTGAGAGTGTATGTGTGTGCGTATGTGTATGTATGTATGTGTGTGTGTGTGTGTGTGTGTGTGTGTGTGTGTGTGTGTGTGTGTGTGTGTGTGTGTATGTGTGTGTGTGTGTATGTGTATGTGTATGTGTATGTGTATGTGTATGTGTATGTGTATGTGTATGTGTATGTGTATGTGTATGTGTATATGTATGTGTATGTGTGTGTGCGTGTGCGTGTGCGTGTGCGTGTGCGTGTGCGTGTGCGTGTGCGTGTGCGTGTGCGTGTGTGTGTGTGTGTGTGTGTGTGTGTGTGTGTGTGCGTGTTGTAGGGTGTGTGCATGCGTGCGCACGCTCGCACATATGTATCTGTGACCCACCCGCCCAGGGGCGGCGCGGGCCCACCGTTTACGGATCAGTCACCATCATAATTTATTAACTCATTAATCTTCTAAGCTCACCCCATCTCTGATCGAAGATGCTTGTCTTATTGTTTGCTCTAGCAATATTATATTCTTTGATTGCTTCAAATTTAAGACTTTGCATCATGATTTCCAATGAAGGTTTAACTGATTTTAAGCGTGACTTGTGTATGCATGCTTTGCTAAGCGTTACTATAAGCACGTCTATGTTGGAAAGGTCTGTTAAAAGAAACCAATTAACTGAATTAAAACTCAAGACGGTGTCATATTCTAACCTTAAATGTGATAGTATTTCCTTAATGAATATTTGTGTTTTTGGACATTGCCAAAACAGATGGATAATCGTTTCAGTCGCCCTTTCGCAGAAGGTGCAGGTATTGGATTGACGAACTTGAATACTGGCTAAGTATTTATTTGTTGCGTATATTCGATTAATAATTCGAAAATGAAGGTAAACAAGGTAGGTGGACATTGTGGCCATAGTAACTTTCTGTAGGGTCCCTTGGGTGAATTCGCCAATATCAGCTATCCATTTTGCTCGGAGACGTTCATTAGAAGCATTATTTTTTAACGTTGTCTTTTCAACGAATGTCTTGTACGCGGATTTGGAAAACTTTTTATTATTTAGTACTAAATCTATTTTGTATGGCATGTTTGGTCTCTTAATATGGGTTTTATCGACCTGTCTCTGAAAATTTTGTGGAAGACTATGTACTAATGCTGCATAACATAAAAAGGTCATTTGTATACCGTAAACGGTTTCCAGTTCCTGCTTGGAATAGATTATGCCAGTATCTACGTTATATAAATCTCCTATGAACCTCAGTCCTCTAGCATCCCATTTCCTAACAATTGTTGTTTCGTATTTAGTCCGATCTGAAAACCATATTTTTCCCGTTATTATCTCCTCATCCGATGGGTTATATTCCTCGTTGAATTTAATTAATGCATCCACCAGGTCTATGTAAAATGGATTTGTTGACTTGTTTCGTAGCAATTTGAGTTTCTTACATCCGTACGTTAATAGAAGCCAAATGTTTGGAAGTTCTTGCGCTGCAAGAACTGTCCAGTCGGTGCTAGACGTACTTAAACGTTTTAACCATGACAGTTTCATGCTTTTGATAAAGGAATCAATCTGTACCATGTTTAATCCATCCTTTGAAGGGTGTTGTACGAGTTTGGTGCGTTTTATTTTGTCATTCTTTTGACCCCACACAAATCCAAAAAATAACCTTTCAAGATCTTTTGTACACCGTGTTGAGGGATTAGGCAGTGCAATGAATAAATGAACTAATTTGGATAAAAGTAGAGCTTTTACTATGCTTATCCTTCCGATCGGGGTAAGGCTTCGCCTTTTCCATTGCTCTAGTTCATTTTTTATTGCAGGTATTTCAAGCTGTATGTTGCAATCTGTTATGTTTTTGATATCGCGGTCTATTCTTATTCCTAAAATTCTTAACCCGTTTACAAAGTTGATATTATGTTCTATACTAACTTCGTCTTCCGTTGATGTCCCTATTGCCATGCAGGATGGTTTTTCCACGTTTATTTTCAAACCAGACTGATAACCGAATTTAGTAAGTTCTTCTATCGACCCTGTAATAGATCTTTTGGAACCGTCAAGGAACATAATTGTGTCGTCTGCGTATTGACTTATTCTAATTTCATGATTATGAGCTATTTTTATCCCAGTCAATCGGGTTGACTTACTAATTTGCTCAGTCAATATGGAAACTGCCAAGTTAAATAGGTATCCCGATGCTGGGTCCCCCTGTCTGATCCCCCGTTGTAGATGTATTTCTTTCCCTAAGTGACCGTTTAGTAGAATGCGTGAATGGTTTTCGGTGTTGAGGTATAAATGGTTAATCATGTGCTTTAGGTTCGGGCCGAAATTCAACTCGTTAATAACTAATCTGAGATATTCCCAAGCGATGGATTCAAATGCAGCTTCGAAATCTGCCGCTACTATAGTTCCTGGTTTTTTATTGTGTTTAGTCCAGTGTATTACGTCATAAACGAGTCTGGTATTTTCGCCGATATAGCGACCGGAGGTGTATGCTGTTTGGGCGGGGTTTATAAGTTTAGTCATTACATTTTTAAGCCTGTTGGATATTACAGTAGATATAACCTTATAGTCCGCGTTTAACAGTGTAATCGGCCTCCATCCCTTATATGTGTGAGGAGACTTTCCTTTTTTTGGAATAAGTGTTATAATGCCCTCCCGATGTGAGGGAAGCCCACCGCTTTCTGTGAACGAAGTTCTTGCCGCTCGATATAAAAAAGGGCCCACTTCTAACCAGAAACAACGAAAGAACTCGACTGGAAAACCGTTCGACCCTGGGGTTTTCCCCTTTTTCATTGAGTTTA
Source organism: Chirona hameri (assembly GCA_036785665.1). NCBI lineage: Eukaryota > Metazoa > Arthropoda > Thecostraca > Balanomorpha > Balanidae > Chirona > Chirona hameri. Next base: position 32,074 of record JAXIVJ010007170.1, on the reverse strand, counting down.
GTGCACTCGTTAGTTCAGCCATAGTAACATCGGAATCAAGCTTTATTTTATCTTCTGTGTTAAGCCTGTTCGTAACATTGTTTGCTATGAATGAAGAGTCCGATATTGTGTCTTTATTTAGGTTATATTTGCTTTGAAAAATATTGGAAAAATTATCAAGTATTTCTTTAGTATTGGAGATAATGTTGTCTCCATCCTGAATATGCTGGATGTTCTTCTTATTGGAGTTTCTCTTTTCTAATGATAGAAAATATTTAGTGTTTCGCTCCCCTTTTTCATGCCAGGACACTCGGGAACGAACAATCAGTCCGTCGATCATCGGACGTCTCAGCTTCTCTAGATTGTTTTTTAGTGTAACTAAATTTGTGACGTCACTCTGTAGACCTGAGACTAAAAGTTGGTCCTCTGCTTTGGCTATTTCGGTCACTAAATTTGCCTCTGTTATTCGTGAGCGTTTTGCTTTCTGTTTTGAAAAACGAACTGTTTCACCTCTGATCATCATTATAAGCGTTTCGTAAAACAAACTGTCGCTTATTGTTAGTTTAATAGATTCGTAATATTTATAATCATTGTAGACTACTTCATTATACACGGGCACAGCGTATTGCTGTACTGTATGCGTGATGCACGACTTAACTCTGTGTATGTAGTCTTCGTCGGTTAAATGTGAAGTGTTAAATTTCCATATACCATTTCCTCTTTGCTGTTTACTTTGTATTGATAATGTAATTGCATTATGGTCCGTGCGATATCCTGGTATAATTTCGACGTCCAACAGAGAGTTTATCATATCATCACTAACAAAAAACATGTCTAGACGTCCGGCTTTAATAGGGGTTTTCCGTAACCATGTATATTTACGCTCTTTTGGGTGCATATGTCGCCACACATCAATTAGACTGTATTTGTATGATAATTCTAGAAAGGTTTGTTTTGCACGGACGTTGTTTTCGCCTACATAATTCAATGAATCTACATCTGGTATCATCACGAAGTTAGTCACCGGCGACAATCGTATGATGGACATCGAATTGTTCTATCTTATCATTCAAATTCCTGTAAAATGTTGGGTTATCTTCATTGGGTCCATACACATTTACGAAGAGATAAGATTCGTTGTGAATTTTACAAGCTATCATGTGAAAATTCCCGCACTCTGACTTCTTTTCTGCTATTAGGCTATATTGCACATTGTTGTTAAATAAAATACTTGTTCCTCGACTTCGGGAAGAAAAACAAGAATGATAGGCTTTTCCATACCATAAATTATCAAAATATGGTACCGTCTCTGCTGTCAGATGTGTATCTTGTAGAAATACTATGTTGAAACGTTTACTTCGAATATAGTGCATTACATCTCTGCGTTTCCTCGGATCGCCAAGGCCTCGGCAGTTCATAGACATTATTGTTATTTTGTCCATCATGGTTATGTGACTGTTAGATGAAAGAGCATACCGAACAGGGAAGGAGATGAGCAGTAACTACTGTTAGTGACAGTACGTGACCGTCCGATCCAACTGGCGAGGCCCGCGCCGCCCCAGGGCGCACTGTGTGCGTGTGCGTGTGCGTGTGCGTGTGCGTGTGGCGTGTGCGTGTGCGTATGTGTGTGTGTGTGTGTGTGTGTGTGTGTGTGTGTGTGTGTGTGTGTGTGTGTGTGTGTGTGTGTGTGTGTGTGTGTGTGTGTATATGTGTGTCTGTGTGTATGTGTGTATGTGTGAAGTACTCGCATCGATCCCGGTTGGCTTTACAGTTGGAGATACAATTCCTACCCAATCTATACTCGTGACCATCGGGGTGCGACTTGCCCCGGAGCGCCAATAGCAATGAGAAAAAAAAACTATTGTCTAACTAGAACCACACAGGTACATCTTACCAAGCGAGCACTGAGCCGGGCCCCCGCCGGACCCAAGCCGCCGCCGCCGGCCGACGGAGACGCCGCCAGGGTTGACGGAGACCAGGCTGCACCGCCACACCAAATCACCGAACTAAGCAATGCACGCTGGCGCGCGCAGCCGGCCACCGCCCCCCGACGCGGCCCCACCGACGGCCGGCGAACCCGACACGGGCCCCGCAAGGCCAGGCTCCTGAAGGCACATGAGATCAGGTACAGTGCAATACAGTGCAAGGTGTACAATGTAACATTAGATGAACACATTCTAAACCAGCTAGTTGCAAAGAGCGAAAAGAAAACAGTAACAGATCGGAAGCAGTTGCGATCTCGTGAACTAACTTAACGTTAACTCCCATTCGCTGACGCGATAGACCACTCTAAACATGGATTACTTTTCTCCAAAAGACAACTATTTCAAAGACAATCGCTCAACGAGGGTTCTCAAATACTTATCACCCTCCAGTGGGCCGCCGAAGTGTCCGATCCAGTCACCTCCGCCGGCGGAATCAGTCGCTCCGCAGGGGATCACGGCCGCGGCGTCAAGCGACGGCGGCGTCAAGCGACGCCACCCGGCGGCGCGGACTCCGCAACAGCAGGCGACCCGTCAGTCACGACAGCGGGCGGCCCAGCAGCTGCAGCCGCAGGCCCAGCAGCTACAGGCACCCCAACAGCCGCAGAAGCAGGCAGACCCGCAGTCGCACCGCCCGACGGTCCGGCCGCCCCCACTGGAGCCGAATCAGCACCTCCAGCAGCAGACAGACCCGAGGCCGGGACGACCGGCAGCCCCGCGGCCGCGACAGGGGGCGACCCAGCAGCCACGCCAGCAGATGGCGCCCCAGCCGACGCCGCCACCACCGGCGCAGCAGGCACGGCGCCCGGCCCGGCGGAGGCGGAACGCGGCGCTCCGACACTTCCACCGCCGACCGACGCAGAGGCGCCGGACAGCCAGCCACCGCGGTCAGGCCGCGCCCCGGTAGCCGACGGCGGGCCAGGACGAGAAGTCTCGATGTTGGTACCTCCGATGATTCGCCGCAGGGCCGCCTCGTCTGGAACCCGGATGTTGGGTCCGTTCTTGACGGTGCGGCAGAACACGAGGCCTCGTCGGCTAAAGACCGATGCCACCCTGGATCCGCCACTCGACCACCGCGCTTGAAGCAGCTGGTTGTACAGCCACTGGTTGAAGGTCGTGAGCGACTCGGAGATGTACAGAGACGACATCCGGCGGCCACCGTGTGACCCGAGCGCGCCTCCAGCGCGAGACTCGGCTCCGGTCGACCTCGCACCGCTCGTCGCCAGGTTGAAGCGTGCGTCGTAGACTCTGTCCCTCACACCTCGCTTGACAAACTTGCAGATTACTTTATTGTCTCGCTGGAGACGATGCGCTACGTTAATATCTGCGGTAGTCAGTTTCAAACCCACAATTCTCTCGTTGAGAAGGAGTACTACCTTTGGCTCGATGTCTTCGTTCACCGATCTTCGTCCGAAGTCATCACATGTGAGTATGAGCGACGACAGTCTCCTGTTCAGGTCCATACTCTCTACTTGCGCTTGTAGATCTGTGTTGCTTTTCATCTGGCGAGCTAACTGTTCGCCAAGACGTTTCACCTCAAGCTCTCCGTCCATTGCTTCTGATTCAAGCACGTTCAAGCGTCTTTCCATCCCTTCAAACTTCGCTTCGAACGCACCGATGACAGAAGCGATGCTGCTGTCTAGCAGCTGACGGATCGCGGCCAGTGCACTTGTACTCAGCTCCACCGCCGGCGGCTCGGCCGGCTCCGCGAGCGGCCGCTTAGCCGCGGGCAGTGCTGGGTCGCGCGGTGATTTGGAGCTGCGGTCGGGTGCCGGACGTTTCGGTTTGCGGTTCTCGGTTCGCCGCATCATCTCCGGCACTGAGATCTGTCGCTGGCGACCGGCTGGTGTGGTAGCGCTCGTCTCAGTCCCTGACGCCACACAGTCCGTGAACGCTGACTCGTCGGCGCTCTCTTCCGACGCCATCACCGAGCTCGACACCGTCCGCAATGCACACCGCTCACTCGTCCGCCTTCACTCAACACTGCCACTGCTCTCCTGAGTAAACTATGTGTTCAGCTCAGTCACTCGGGGTCACTGCATATCGCTGTGTGGTCGGTATTGGCCGCCCCGGCGCACTCGCCAGCGCTCACTCGACTGACATGCCGGGAGCTCGCGGAGAACGGTCCGACCCCGACCAAGGTCACGCACCAACTGCCTCGACACCTGCTTATGACATCCTGCTGGAGCAGCACAGACCGCCATGCTCTCCAGAAGGAATGAGGAAAATACAAAAACTTTCATATAAAATACGGCAGGACCAACGACTTGCTAAATGCGGTGGCATATGGTCTAAACTCTAATTTTATTCCCTGCTCAGTGCTGAGTCTTCAGCTCCTCTCGTTCCTTCTGCGCCGGCTGCACCATCGCTCATTCCCATCACCATCTTGTGTGGCCTTGCTCGTATGATAAATATAAATAATGACGGTAAACTAAAATACTGCCGTTCACCCGAGCCGCAGCCCTCGCCACCGAAGACGACGGCCGGCCGCGGCGAGACGACATGGTCGATCGCCTGCTGGGGCCGGACGGCGGCCCGGTCGCCCTTATGACGGCTCGCCACGCATGGTTGACTTCGGGGCGATTTTGTGCAACCCCAATTATTTATAGCATA
>JAXIVJ010007170.1:7500-20000 GCA_036785665.1 Chirona hameri | reverse complement strand
GGTGTCAGGCGCCCGCAAAACGCCTTACATCGCATAAAAGAACGCCCACGAACCTAAAAAAATCGTAACACGAATAAATAACAGCACTTGCTTGTTTGTTAAAGGCATGTATATGTAAATACGTAGACAAGGGCCCAAACCAGTCTGGAGAGGGCCCTCTATCAGCTTTTGAAGGGCCCTGCCGATCTGCAGAGGGCCCCTGTCGGCATTTAGAGAGCCCCTCCGGTTGTAGAGGGCCCTCTGTCGGCCCTTATAGGGCCCTGCCGATCTGTAGAGGGTCTCTGCCGATCTGGAGAGGGTCCCTGCCGGCCTTTAGAGGGCCCTGCCGATCTGTAGATCGCCCTGCGAATCTGTAGGGGGCCCCTACCGGCATTTAGAGGGCCCTGCCGACCTGTAGAGGGCCTTCTTCCAGCCTTTAGGGGCCCTGTCGATCTGCAGTGTCTCAGCCAATCTGCAGAGGGCCCTCTGCCGGCCTTTAGAGGGCCCCGCTGATCTGTAGAGGGCCTCTGCCGGCATTTAGAGGGCCCTGTCGACCTGTAGAAGGCCCTCTTCCAGCCTTTAGGGGCCCTGTCGATCTGCAGTGTCCCAGCCAATCTGCAGAGGGCCCTCTGCCGGTCTTTAGAGGGCCCCGCTGATCTGTAGAGGGCCTCTGCCGGCCTTTAGAGGGCCCTCCCAGACCAGCTGAGTGCCATCTTATACCGCCTGATGATTCTCTCACACCTGGGTCTGGAGCCCTCTCAGACCAGGATTTGGGGCCCTCTCATACCGGGGCCTGTGGTAATCTGAACCGGCATTTCATACGACTCTGCCGGCCCTCTCAGTCTCAGACCGGACGAGGGCCCCTCTAACCGGCCTCTTGGGGGTTAAAAAATGTCGGAACGACCCCTGACCACTTCCAAATGCTACTACAAGTACTGAAATATACACTACTTCGACTACTACTTCATAGTAGAATTTAATATGACCGCTTCCAAATGTTACTGCATGTACTGAATATACACTACTTCGACTACTACTTCGTATATTGGCCGGAGTTTAATTCAATAAATAAAGATATAATCTATGGAAATACAAGTTATTGATAACAAACAATACCTTTAATTTATAATAGACAAAACAATTACGATACAAATTATATATTGTTTAACCCGCGCGGCGCTGGGGTCTCCAGCCGAACGCGCGACGCTGGGGGGGTAAATTTACCCCCCCCCCCTCGTATCTTCCGAACCGATAACCGCAGCGAGACGCGCAATGCGGCGATCGCAAGCTCTCAACGAGAAGAATCGAATGCATACTCGAAATTCTTAAAATAAGGTCACATGTCAGGTCACGGTCAGATCAAATGTAAAATGTAAGTATTTGAGTTTTTGGGGCTATACTTTTCATCCAAAGCCTTATATTGCAACTATTATCTCACAAAGTGCTCCAGAGTGTATAATGCATTTCCCGCATAAGTAAAAGTGAAATTGTAAGCAAAGGTCAAGGTCAGGTCACACAAGGTCACAGGTCTACGAAAGCCATGCGACACATGTTGTATGGGTTATTTTACACGTATAATTCGATAGAAGCAACCATTTTCACAGCCTGACACCATATAATCGTCCTCAGGTCAAGGTCAGGTCACAATAAGGTCAAAATTTGAAATTGATTAATCTAAATAAACATTGCATGTTTCTAGATCAGTTTTGTCTTCGAAATACAGTGGTGGCATTTATTTGTCTGTATCTGGTCAGTAAAAGCCAAAAAAACGCAATTAAAAATAATGACGTCATGAGTTACTTGTTCTTAGAGAGCCCTAAGTCAGTCAAAAATAAATAAATTGCTTTGAAATTTTGTTTGAACATCGTTCATACTCGGTTCTCTAATATATCTTCCGTTTTTTTTAATCTTCAAACAAAAAACTTTTGTGGAAATTCTTCCCCAAAAATCAGTTTTTTGCATTTTTGGGGGTCAAAAACCCAAAATTGTGAAAATCTGAGATAGCCATGTCAAAGACAATGTTATTTCCCTTCTTTTGACGCCTTTTATTTGCAATTTGCAGTAACACGCTATTTTCTACGATTTTTCAAACATTTAACGTTTTTTCACCAAAAATGACATGGCATGACGTCACTAAAACGTCATTATCTGCCACAAATTTTCACGAATTTAAAAACAACAAAAAATGGCAGAAGACGTAGAATTGATGCACCATAAGCTACCGTAAGTTTAACTTTGATATCTGTCATAGTTGTCAAGTTATGGAGAAAATCCGGGAGGGGGGGGGGGGTAAAATTTACCCCCCCAGCGCCGCGCGGGTTAATTAATTTGGGTGTTACATTCCTTTCTGTTCTACCCGTTATTCTATTACCCTGACAAAAAGGCCGGCCACTGTTTGGTCACGCTGCAAATATATAAATGGCGCCATATATGTCGCTTCTCTCTTATCGGTTTCTGGTACACAATAAGTGCGTTCGGAAGGCGCAAAATTTCGCGAAATTTCTCATGGTCGTTCGGTAGGAATTTCGCGAAAAATTCGCCGGGTTCGCCGTATGTGCGTCAAGTATGTATCTAAACAATTATTTCACAAGAATTATCTTTGGTTGTCAGCAATTATTTTGAGAGAGACTACTGTTGATCACAGATAACACAACAAATCAAGAATACAAACATGCAATTTATATCATTTGACTTCACTTCAGCAAAAAACTTGACGATTGGCAGGACATTTTCGGGATATGGAGCTCCTATGGATATGGTAGCCAGACTGGTTATTTATTCAACACTGATTGAATCGATTGGAATCGTTCAATCAAAATTCATTGAATTAAACAATAATTGATTCACCACCAGATCTTTTGATTCATGAATCGTGATTGAATCAAAACCCGCATCAAATCAAGACTGATTGAATCAAAAGATGTAACGATTCTTAACGATTGAAGTACACTGGTAAATTGTGCAAATACATACAGTCCCGGTAGCTACATTCATTTATACTGAAATTGTATTGCTCTAACAATGTTTTAATGATCATATATGTATGTTTCCATTTGTATTGATTTGACATACATTCACCACATATATTTAAATGTCGAATAAAACGTGAATCGATTAAAATATTTGTTTTGATTCTTTGAATCGGAAAGAATCTATTCTCAAAATTGTATCTGTGAATCGAACGGTGATTAATAACCAGTCTGATGGTAGCCATCGAAGCTGTTGTCCGTTTTGACGCTTATGTTTCGTATAATAGCGCATCGTTGCTGCCTTGTTGTAGAATGTCAAATTGGGTGATGGTGCGTGGTTCATGGTTGTATTTGAAGTTTGCTTGCATTGGAAGGTGGGAGGGTTACTACTCACTAGTAAGGCGTGTAAGCAAGTGTGAATGATGGCAAGGGCGTAGGCAAGGGGGGGGGGGAGGGGGCCATGACCCCCCCCCCCCCCCCTTCCCCCCCATGGCCTCCTCCCCCCCCCCCCCCCCCGCCCACGAACCGATAAAAAAAAATCGTAACACGAATAAATAACAACACTTTATTGTCTGTTAAAGGCATGTATATGTAAATACGTGCAAAAGGGGCCCCTTATTATGACACTAACATTATGTTAGTGTCATAATTCCTACCCCAGAATCCAGATCACTGCACAATAATTTAGATGGGACGGAATTAATGCATTGTACTGCAATAGAAGTTGCTGTGGGGATAAATAAAGCTTGGATATTCCGATAACTCCTATATATTACGGCTTATCACACATATTACACTATATATATATGACTATTCCATTTACAATTTTCATCTACAAGAACTCCTAAGTATTTGATGCATGGGTTTATCGTGATTGGTGTATCATTTAATACTTGTCAAGATCTTGTCACGTCACTGATCTTGAATAGATTTGGTAATTTGTCTTTGATGCGTTTAGCGATAATATATTTACATGGAACAGCTCGTTATTTTTGGAATTAATTCATTCATCTTTATTTGCAGCTCTTCAACATTTATAGCTTGAATACAAATTGCCGTATATCATCAGCAAATAAGTAAAAGGTGCCTATTTCTGTTGTATTGCTGATGTCATTAATATAGAGAATAAATCAAAGAGGACCTAAAATTGAACCCTGTGAGACGCCAATTTTCATAATTTGTTTCTTAGATGCAACCTCATCTATTTTTGCCATTTTATGCCTCTTATTAATATATGACTATCGTGTTGTAGAAACCCCTCGTATCACAATGCGGTGTATTTTTTCAAGAGAATTGCCAAGCAAACTGTATCCAAAGTTTTCTGTAAATCAAGGTGAAGCATGTTATTTCGTTATTTTGTAGAAATTTCGTAAACTTCATCGTACATTTGAAGAATCGGCATGTACATACGTACTGTGTTGTTTCCTGAATCCGAATTGAAGAAGATTAAGGATAATATTTGCATTAACCCGCGCCCCGCTGGAGGTGGCAGAATCTGCCCCTCCCTCCCGGATTTTCTCAATTACTTGAAAACAACAATAACTTGAAAACATATCGACGTCAATCCTTCAGTACCTTATGCTGCATGAATTATACGTCTTATCACAACATTTCAATGACAATGGTGGATTACTTTGGGAGATAATGACGTTTTAATCACGTCATGTCATGTAATTTTGGTGGAAAAACAATACATGCTTGAAAAATCATAGAAATGCAAGTTTTGACGAAAATTGCAAGTAAAAAAGTTGCCAAAAGGAAATGGCAAAATATTAAAAATGACTATCTCGGATTTTCGAAATTTTGTGTTTTTCACTCCCAAAAATGAGAAAATTACACTTGTTTTTCGTTGTCGAAATCTTATTTGTCGTTGTTTTACAACATACAACGCACTGTACTGTTGTAATGATGTGGGCCCCCCTTGGCTACGAGGGCCCCTCTGGTCCCATTTGCCCCCCCCCCTGGGCGAAATTCTCCCTACGCCCCTGCATAGGACCCAGGGCACTGTAAAAATCTGACCGAGGCCTCTTTCTGACCAGTTGAAATACCTTATCAAGACCCGCCGATGGCTTCCTTATCCTTAGGCCCCTGGCCGGCTGACCACAGGAACTCAAAAAAGGCCCCGATGCCTAGGAGATGGCTTTGCCCCCCCCCCCCCCCCTGAAACTACAATCCGCCGCCAATGGTCGAACCGAATGTCGAAAAATGCCAGCTATCAGTCCTGCCATCACATATCACTGCCCGGCGCCCCCTACCAAACCCCCTCCCCAGTTAACATGTTAGAGGAGGCCCTGCCACGCAGTCGTCAGTTTATATCGTGTTTGTGACATCAATGCGACTGACAATCATGAGGAAATGCAATGGTGGCAGTTTCTTTCACATGGGGTGAACGAACGTCCTAACTTTGACCCATGTATCTTCACGTTTGAAAAATCGAACAAGCTCAGCTGTGATTTCCCCTAATTGTAATAATATGTATCGTCAAGATGGGTTATATTGGTCCAGAACAGTCTCATCACGATGGAATTTAACCTGTGCCACAGGCAGGGCATGTTATCACCGAGGACAGACACGTCTTGTCCGAGCGCTGCGCGTGCAAGCACCTTCAGACTGCGTTGGAAGTGAACTGAGAACACTGAAGTTCTAAATCTTTGTTAACATCTTCACCATATGCGATTCCACTCAGTATGCGAGCAAATGAGGCGTTAGCACACGTATGGCTGATACATTGAAATGTACTATTATTCGAGTTGCATGCTGCCAGTGCGCACGTGCATACCTCTATTTCATATCTCAGAATCCTCTAATCCGATTGTGATGAAATTTGGTATGTCAAAGGCGTAGCTCGTAAGTGACTTGCACTCATCCGTATCGGAATCTCTCAGCACGTGCGCACGTGCGCACCCCTCTTTTATATTTCAGAGTCCTCTAATCCGATTGCCTGAGCTGATGTGGATGGTTGACTGATATTGGTACGTTGCAATGCCACCCAACTAGTAACGCTGTCAAGTTGAGTTTGTGTAGTGGCATAGTGTCTTCCAGTGGCTGAAGTAGCGTCTGTTGTAGTGTCGAGTGTTTGTAGTGGCATAGTGTCTTGTCTGTTGTAGTCATAGTGTTGTATATGTTGTACTGTCTTCAGTGTTTGTAGTGTCTTGAGTCCTCGAAACCCTATGCAAGTTCGTAATAGGCACAGCACTAAATTAAAAGAGATATAATCACGTATGCCATTGTTGTTTGTTTGTACAGTGCAACAGTGAACGTGAGCTCGGGCACCCGTCTTTGGTAACTGTTTGGTTCGGTCCACATGATGGAGAAAATGAGAGAGAACAGTAAACCCGATTATGGCAGAGACGGCGCACGTGCAAAGTTTTTCTTCATGACTAGGTTTGAAGACAGAATCCAGGAGTGTGCACGTGCGCACGTGCTGAGAGATTCCGACACGGATGAGTGCAAATCACTTACGATCCCCGCCTCAGTCGACATTCCAAATTTCATCACAATCGGATTAGAGGAATCTGAAATATTAAAGAGGGGTGTGCACGTGCGCACGTGCTGAGAGATTCCGACACGGATGAGTGCAAATCACTTACGAGCCAGGCCTTAATTGACATACCAAATTTCGTCACAATCGGATTAGGGGTTTCTGAGATATGAAATAGGAATGTGCACGTGCGCACGCGCAACATGCAACTCGAAAACATGCAACTGTACGTTTCAGTGTATCAGCCATACGTGTGCTAACGCCACATTTGCTCGCATACTGAGTGGAATCGCATATGGTGAAGATGTTTACAAAGATTTAGAACTTCAGTGTTCTCAGTTCACTTCCAACGCAGTCTGAAGGTGCTTGCACGCGCAGCGCTCGGACAAGACGTGTCTGTCCTCGGTGATAACATGCCCTGCCTGTGGCACAGGTTAAATTTCATCGTGATGAGACTGTTCTGGACCCATATAACCCATCTTGACGATACATATTATTACAATTAGGGGAAATCACAGCTGAGCTTGTTCGATTTTTCAAACGTGAAGGTACATGGGTCAAAGTTGGGACGTTGGTTCACCCCGTGTGAAAGAAGCTGCCACCATTGCATTTCCTCATGATTGTCAGTCGCATTGATGTCACACACACGATATAAACTGACAAGGACTGCGTGGTGGGTGCCTAAAGCATACTCATCGTGTCGATTTGGATATTTTGTGGTTTAGGCGCGCGCGCATTTTAACCCCCCTGGCAACAAAACCAGCCGCATATTTTAAACCAGCTCGTGGAAGATAGGTGAGCTCTCTAAATAGCTGAGCTGAGCACAATCGGTTAATTTAGTAACACACCAGGATATACGGCGCAAGGTCAATTGCTAAAAAAAGTGAAAGTGCCTTACTAAAAGAAGCTCCAGCAGAGGTCCCACCAGGTTTCAGTTCGCGCCCTCGTGTGCCAAGGTCAAGTCATTTGTCAGCTAGAAAGCCCAACACTCCAAAATGTTCTACCTTACGTAGAACAAGAACAGCAGGGCATAATTCACGTTACTAGCATGCTCCAACAAATGGAGGTACCTCCCGCTTTCTGGGCCCGGGTACGTGCCTCATGGGCAAAATCCAGCTTGCCTCCACATAAAAAAAATAACTTCATACAATTGCTAACTGTTGTGAAATTTCCAAACTTTATCAAACGGCGCACGAAATTTTTGCTGCGCCGATCTACTCATTACGATGTTCAAATTTTAGCGTGTGATAAGGGCGGACTCGGAATGATTTGTTTTCCCTTTCGGGGGGGGGGGAGGAGAATGGCAGTCATTCGCGTCATCAGCACGACGTTCCAGACAACTGAGCTAACCGGCCTACAATATTACACGGCGGGGCGGACCGTGTCCAGGTATGTCGGGCACGTAAAACTTTCGCTTCTAAATTCTTCCGGACGCCAGGAATTGTTTGATAGGATGGTGGGGTCAGGGCTTGCGCAACAAGCTATGCCTAGCGCGGGGCCCGATTTCGGAAATCCATCCATTTAAAAACATTCGGACTAAATTTAGAATATATATATATATATATATATATATATATATATATATATATATATATATATATATATATATATATATATATATATATATATATATATATATATATATATATATATATATATATATATATATGTATATACCGTTTACCTTAAATGCATTTGACATATCCTGATATCCGGCGCTTGAGCGAAGAAAATGAACCATGCACGTGAAATATTAACAAGAACAATTAACCTCATTTTTAAAGAAGGGTCTAAAAAACGACCCAATTAGCAGGCAAGCCCATGCTCCGAAACTACTGGACCAATCTGAGTGATTTTTCACCATTCGATCCCGACTGGTCGGAATGGGTGCTGTTTTGCGTTTTATCCACTTTAGTCCAATCTAACAGGACCAGATTGGACCAAAACTTTTAGTACAAATTTGCAGACAAGCCCATGCTCCGAAACTATTGGGCCGATCTGCGTGCTTGCTTCACCATTCGATCCGGCGTGGTCCAAAACGGTGCCGTTTTGCGGATCGAATAGTGAAGAAAGCGCGCAGATCGGTCCTTAGTCGGAGCATGGGCTTGTCTGCAACAGTTGTTGGTGGTTTTGGTCCCATTTGGTCCATTTAGAGTGAACCAATCTGTATAAAACGCAAAACCTGTGGATTGCTTATGTGTAATAAAAATACACAAACCAGCCTACGGAATCGTATTCTTATTTATCCAGCCTTCTTCTCCTATTCTTTTCAACGACGGGGACGGGGGAGGATGCTGTTTTTACGAACTTTGTTCGCAACTGCGTGTGTCATGGGTGACCAGTGTCTCCAAAATTAAATTTTGCCTGGGGTGTCAGGGTGGAAAAATTCGAGCCAAAAAGACCATGAGAGTGAAAAATTATGTAGAAAATGCTACAATATTGATTTCTGTTTTGAATGTGAAAAGCAGTAGTTTTCCTTGAAATCATGAAATTTTAGTAAATATTTATGTCAGAATCAATATCACAATATTACATGCCTGGCATCAATATAAAATATCACAATTCATAATTTGGGAGTGGAAAAATTCACTCCTAAAATGGGGAGTGAGTGTGGAATATTATTCACATTTGGGCGTCATTTTCCACCAAAATCCCAATTTTGGGACACTGTGACTGACTGTTTACGACGTTGTTAGGACCTGGCGGGCACCATGCGCATGGTGTGTGAGATCATCAGTTCAGAACCTGCCGGTGGCAGTGCCGCCATACCGTACGCCACCTTCGAACGCATCTACACGTACCTAGCCACTGCCGACGGTTCGGTGAGTCCAATGCAGTGTTCCATAGGGCAACTGCAAGCTTATTTAAAAGTGCGCAATTTAATATATATTTGGACTGAAAAGGATATACTAAACGTCAGTCTTATTTTAAACAGCGATCCCCGTCATCACCATCAAAGTTTGTTTATCCAGTGTCTGATTTGTATATCTGACACTGAACACAAACCGACTTTAATCCCACCACGCCGGTCGCATGTCCCTGTAGCTCTCCGGTTGCTCTTGGTGCCTGAGCGAGCGTGCGTTTCAGCTGGGTGCAGGAAGCCGCCACCGTTATACCGGCTGGTGTAAGTGACATTCATGTGGTTTTGGAGCTGTGTTGAGGTCCAGTTGGCGCAACAGTTAGCCGTAGCATCGGTACAGGCGGTAACTGGGCCGTAACATCGGTACAGGCGGTAACTGGGCCGTAACATCGATACAGGCGGTAACTGGGCCGTAACATCGGTACAGGCGGTAACTGGGCCGTAACATCGGTACAGGCGGTAACTGGGCCGTAACATCGGTACAGGCGGTAACTGGGCCGTAACATCGGTACAGGCGGTAACTGGGCCGTAACATCGGTACAGGCGGTAACTGGGCCGTAACATCGGTACAGGCGGTAACTGGGCCGTAACATCGATACTGGCGGTAACTGGGCCGTAACATCGATACAGGCGGTAACTGGGCCGTAACATCGGTACAGGCGGTAACTGGGCCGTAACATCGGTACAGGCGGTAACTGGGCCGTAACATCGGTACAGGCGGTAACTGGGCCGTAACATCGGTACAGGCGGTAACTGGGCCGTTGCACCTGGCATGAGAAGAATGTCTCGATTTTGTCGGTAGATTCCCATTGACGGCTGACAACGCTATAGCCTGCAGACGGCCACTGTATGCTGCTGCTGTCAGCTCAGCAGTCGATTGCGCCGTGATAGCACAGAGCTGTGATAGCCTGCAGACGGCCACTGTATGCTGCTGCTGTCAGCTCAGCAGTCGATTGCGCCGTGACAGCACAGAGCTGTGATAGCCTGCAGACGGCCACTGTATGCTGCTGCTGCCAGCTCAGCAGTCGATTGCGCCGTGCTGGCACAGAGCTGTGATAGCCTGCAGACGGCCACTGTATGCTGCTGCTGTCAGCTCAGCAGTCGATTGCGCCGTGCTAGCACAGAGCTGTGATAGCCTGCAGACGGCCACTGTATGCTGCTGCTGCCAGCTCAGCAGTCGATTGCGCCGTGATAGCACAGAGCTATGATAGCCTGCAGACGGCCACTGTATGCTGCTGCTGCCAGCTCAGCAGTCGATTGCGCCGTGCTAGCACAGAGCTGTGATAGCCTGCAGACGGCCACTGTATGCTGCTGCTGCCAGCTCAGCAGTCGATTGCGCCGTGACAGCACAGAGCTGTGATAGCCTGCAGACGGCCACTGTATGCTGCTGCTGCCAGCTCAGCAGTCGATTGCGCCGTGACAGCACAGAGCTGTGATAGCCTGCAGACGGCCACTGTATGCTGCTGCTGCCAGCTCAGAGCTGTGCTGCAGCAGTGAGCTGTGATAGCCTGCAGACGGCCACTGTATGCTGCTGCTGCCAGCTCAGAGCTGTGCTGCAGCAGTGAGCTGTGATAGCCTGCAGACGGCCACTGTATGCTGCTGCTGCCAGCTCAGAGCTGTGCTGCAGCAGTGAGCTGTGATAGCCTGCAGACGGCCACTGTATGCTGCTGCTGCCAGCTCAGAGCTGTGCTGCAGCAGTGAGCTGTGATCGGCGTGTGTTGAGCCGACGTGTGCTGTTTGCAGGTGGCCGAGTCGCGGGTGAACAACGTGCTGGAGTACCTGCTGACAGAGGCAGAGAAGACTAACCACATGGTGATGCCGCGTCAGTTCGAGCACTCCGACTGCCCCCCGCTGCAGTAGACCTCGCCATCGCTGCCACCTCCCCCTCCCCCTGTGACCCCCACTGCCCCTCCACCCCTCCTCACTCTTGCCGTAGAAGACCGCACCATCACGGCCACCTCCCCCTCCCCCTGTGACTCCCACTGCCCCTCCACCCCTCCTCACTCTTGCCGTAGAAGACCGCACCATCGCGACCACCTCCCCCTCCCCCTGTGACTCCCACTGCCCCTCCACCCCTCCTCACTCTTGCCGTAGAAGACCGCACCATCGCGGCCACCTCCCCCTCCCCCTGTGACTCCCACTGCCCCTCCACCCCTCCTCACTCTTGCCGTAGAAGACCTCGCCATCGCGGCCACCTCCCCCTCCCCCTGTGACTCCCACTGCCCCTCCACCCCTCCTCACTCTTGCCGTAGAAGACCGCACCATCGCGGCCACCTCCCCCTCCCCCTGTGACTCCCACTGCCCCTCCACCCCTCCTCACTCTTGCCGTAGAAGACCGCACCATCGCGACCACCTCCCCCTCCCCCTGTGACTCCCACTGCCCCTCCACCCCTCCTCACTCTTGCCGTAGAAGACCGCACCATCGCGGCCACCTCCCCCTCCCCCTGTGACTCCCACTGCCCCTCCACCCCTCCTCACTCTTGCCGTAGAAGACCGCACCATCGCGACCACCTCCCCCTCCCCTGTGACTCCCACTGCCCCTCCACCCCTCCTCACTCTTGCCGTAGAAGACCGCACCATCGCGGCCACTTCCCCCTCCCCTGTGACTCCCACTGCCCCTCCACCCCTCCTCACTCTTGCCGTAGAAGACCGCACCATCGCGACCACCTCCCCCTCCCCCTGTGACTCCCACTGCCCCTCCACCCCTCCTCACTCTTGCCGTAGAAGACCGCACCATCGCGACCACCTCCCCCTCCCCCTGTGACTCCCACTGCCCCTCCACCCCTCCTCACTCTTGCCGTAGAAGACCGCACCATCGCGACCACCTCCCCCTCCCCCTGTGACTCCCACTGCCCCTCCACCCCTCCTCACTCTTGCCGTAAAAGACCTCGCCATCGCGACCACCTCCCCTCCCCTGTGACTCCCACTGCCCCTCCACCCCTCCTCACTCTTGCCGTAGAAGACCGCACCATCGCGACCACCTCCCCTCCCCCTGCGGCTGCGGATCCCCTCCCCCCCCCCCCCTTCTCCCCACTTCGAAGGGAGCACCGTTGCGACCTCCTCCCCTGTGGCTCCGACTTCCCTCCATCCCCGCTACAGTCAAAGCTCCACCACAGCCTCTCCGTCCCCCCCCCCCCCCCCCCCGCTGTGGAGAGAACGGTACTGAGCTGATCCCTCAGCCATCCCCATCCCTGGTCTCGCCACCCACAGA
>JAXIVJ010007170.1:0-2500 GCA_036785665.1 Chirona hameri | reverse complement strand
GTTCAGCTGAATGGAGATGTACAAAGTAAATGGCGCTTCCTCTGGACAAACTAAATAAAAAGCATGTATTAAAGTGAAATATTCACCTTTTGATTTAATTACCTGCATTTTTATGTGACACATGTACAAGGGCGGATCCAGCCGCCGGTTTTTTTTGGGGGGAGGGGGGGCAAACCGTTTTTTAAGGCGACCTTACCTACCCCCAATTTCGAATTTCTTTCAGGATTTGGCCACTTTATTTTGCAACTACACGATGTCTTTTCTTTTTTTTAGCTTTTAAGGCCTTTTGGGATATCGAAAAAGGAAAGATCGTCAGCTTGCAGTTTGTATTGTTTCGACATTGCCTATACTGAGCAAAACTATGTCAATTGTCAGCTGTACCCAGGGTGCGTCGCCGATAATTTTTGAATGGGGGGTCGGCTAAAATGACGAAAGAAAAACTAACCATTTTGTATGCGTGTATTAGGCTTTGCAGCATTTTTAATGTGTTCTTTCATGTTTTAGTAGGTACATACTTGCTATTTAGCGCAGCGAAGCGGCGCGAAATTTTTACTGGTTTGCCTGATAAAACCCAGACACATAGGCGGTGGGGTGGGCCTTGTAGAGAATAAGAAGCTAAACATGCTATTCATTCAATTCACCGCTACAACGAACCAAAGACGATGACGATGGCTTCGTTATGACGATGGCTACCGATGTGACGCCGCGAAGCGGCGTGAAAATGTTAATGTTAGGTCGTGGAAAACGAAATTTTCATATTGGAGCCAGACCGGAAGTGGAGCCAAGCTTCAGGTAACCCCTTTTCCTGGTTACACATCTCGGTATGATTAAAAATATTGAAATGAAGGTAGTTTTTCATATACATTAGCCTCGATAGTAAATCACAATGACCGGTGGCAGTCAGCGCTCAAGAGTACATATAATAATAATAACTGTATACATATGAACCAAACTGTAACAAACGACTAGTAACAATGCAAATGGTTTGAAAGCAGCAAAGGGGAAGAACGACGTTTCCGGGCATAAATGGTCCCTGTGGATCTGGAGGAACCTGGGGGGAGATGGTCCTGGCCTGGTCCCCACTATTAGCTCTTCGGTCCAGCAAGCTGGGCACCGCTGAAGCAGCTTCCGGGTGCCGATGTCTGTCGTCTTTGCGTTCGCGTCGCCTTTTTTCGGAACTCGGCAGACTAGCTAAACATGTAGCCCGCTTGAAAGTTAATATTTTATGAAGGGAATGGGCCCTGGGGCTAGCAATTAGGTACCGCCAAGGAAAGACTGCCAGACACTTAATTGATTTATTTTCCCATTTGCCAAATTTGTATAAGCAATTGCGCATTGTGTCATGCCGCGAAGCGGCGAGAAATTTGCAAGTTTTTCACTGTGGATAGCTGGATTTTGACTGCTGCGAAGGCAATTTTTACAACTGTACGTCCGACCGTTGGGGGGGACATAGTATCAGGACCTTTGGGGGGGCATGTCCCCTTTGCCCCCCCCCCCCCAACTGGATCCGCCCCTGCACATGTGTGGTTTCAAATTGATCGTGCCTCAATTTAAAAGTGAACTAACAACATTTTCTATTGCAAAAATTAAATTATGGGAAATTAAAAAATATGTACTAACATATTGTGACACTATATCTATCTCTATCACTATCTCTATCACTATCTCTGGTTTGAATGTTATTTGTAAACAAGTCATAGGGCCAGCAATGAAGTAAGTGCTCCAAGAAGCGTGAAAACGTTCCTGATCGGTCAATGAAACAAATCGCATACACTAAATATGTCGCCATCCTTGGCCAAGTTAATCCGCGGAATGCATCACGGTTTTCTGAAAGCTTATTGATTGATTATGAATAAACGGTTTAGATAAATGTGTCATGTGTGCACTGTAATATATTAAATACCTGTTTGTTGAAAATTGATGGATTTTTTTTTTAATAAGTCGTGAACACTAAATAGTTCGCCGTCCGGGCCAAGTTAAACTGCCGATTTCAATTCACTTTTTTCAAATGAGAGTTGATTGTTCATAGAAGTTTGGTACATATTCGCAAAAGATAGAGTGATGAAACATTATATGCCTTCATGATAAATAACAATGTGTAGGCAGACTAATTTGCGCTGGTTTCGATATGTTATTAAAATATTGGAATACAAAAATGTAATTACAAAATTGTGATTACAAAATTGTTATTACAAAATTGTTATAACATAATCGAACCTGGCCTAAACTTTACAGCAATTACGGCCACAGGGACCCACGTTTAGAACACCCGCTCGCATTCGCTCCCTGCGCTGTGACCTACGGGGGGGGGGGGAGCTGTCTCCACCCCCGGACCCCCAGACCATCTCGTAGATAAGTCGTAAATAAGTTTTCCGATGTATTTGCGCGGCCCCACCCCTTGCAATTGTCAAATATACGGAGAAAAAACGTTCCAACAACACGTACGAACGCTGACAAAAAAAAACGTTCTTAACAAAACCATTCTAACGGATCCAATTTT
>JAXIVJ010007169.1:60000-62238 GCA_036785665.1 Chirona hameri | reverse complement strand
AGACAGACACACGACCAGTCAGGACAGACACAGACCGACAGACAGACACAGACAGACAGACAGACCAGGACAGACCAGACAGACAGACACAGACAGACAGACAGACACAAGCAGACAGACAGACACAGACAGACAGACAGGACACAGACAGACAGACAGACACAGACAGACAGACAGACACAGACAGACAGACAGACACAGAGCACAGACAGACAGACACAGACAGACAGACAGACACAGACAGACAGACAGACACAGACAGACAGACAGACACAGACAGACAGACAGACACAGACAGACAGACAGACACAGACAGACAGACAGACACAGACAGACAGACAGACACAGACAGACAGACAGACACAGACAGACAGACAGACACAGACAGACAGACAGACACAGACAGACAGACAGACACAGACAGACAGACAGACACAGACAGACAGACAGACACAGACAGACAGACAGACACAGACAGACAGACAGACACAGACAGACAGACAGACACAGACAGACAGACAGACAGACAGACAGACAGACACAGACAGACAGACAGACACAGACAGACAGACAGACACAGACAGACAGACAGACACAGACAGACAGACAGACACAGACAGACAGACAGACACAGACAGACAGACAGACACAGACAGACAGACAGACACAGACAGACAGACAGACACAGACAGACAGACAGACACAGACAGACAGACAGACACAGACAGACAGACAGACACAGACAGACAGACAGACACAGACAGACAGACAGACAGACAGACAGACACAGACAGACAGACAGACACAGACAGACAGACAGACACAGACAGAACAGACACAGACAGACAGACAGACACAGACAGACAGACAGACAGACAGACAGACAGACAGCAGACACAGACAGACAGACAGACACAGACAGACAGACAGACAGACACAGACAGACAGACAGACACAGACACAGACAGACAGACACAGACAGACAGACACAGACACAGACAGACAGACACAGACACAGACAGACAGACACAGACACAGACAGACAGACACAGACAGACAGACAGACACAGACACAGACAGACAGACACAGACACAGACAGACAGACACAGACACAGACAGACAGACACAGACACAGACAGACAGACACAGACACAGACAGACAGACACAGACACAGACAGACAGACACAGACACAGACAGACAGACACAGACACAGACAGACAGACACAGACACAGACAGACAGACACAGACACAGACAGACAGACACAGACACAGACAGACAGACACAGACACAGACAGACAGACACAGACACAGACAGACAGACACAGACACAGACAGACAGACACAGACACAGACAGACAGACACAGACACAGACAGACAGACACAGACACAGACAGACAGACACAGACACAGACAGACAGACACAGACACAGACAGACAGACACAGACACAGACAGACAGACACAGACACAGACAGACAGACACAGACACAGACAGACAGACACAGACACAGACAGACAGACACAGACACAGACAGACAGACACAGACACAGACAGACAGACACAGACACAGACAGACAGACACAGACACAGACAGACAGACACAGACACAGACAGACAGACACAGACAGACAGACAGACAGACACAGACAGACAGACACAGACAGACAGACAGACAGACACAGACAGACAGACAGACAGACAGACACAGACACAGACAGACAGACAGACACAGACAGACAGACACAGACAGACAGACAGACACAGACACAGACAGACAGACACAGACACAGACAGACAGACAGACACAGACAGACAGACAGACACAGACACAGACAGACAGACAGACACAGACACAGACACAGACAGACAGACGACAGACAGACACAGACACAGACAGACAGACACAGACACAGACAGACAGACACAGACACAGACAGACAGACAGACACAGACAGACAGACAGACAGACACAGACACAGACACAGACAGACAGACAGACACAGACACAGACAGACAGACAGACACAGACAGACAGACAGACAGACAGACACAGACAGACAGACAGACAGACACAGACAGACAGACAGACAGACACAGACAGACAGACAGACAGACACAGACAGACAGACAGACAGACACAGACAGACAGACAGACAGACACAGACAGACAGACAGACAGACACAGACAGACAGACAGACAGACAGACACAGACAGACAGACAGACAGACACA
>JAXIVJ010007169.1:35000-55000 GCA_036785665.1 Chirona hameri | reverse complement strand
AAGCGAATCCCAAACAGCTTGTGTGAGCATATTTTTGTATAGTTTACATGTGTGGTGATTTAATTGTTGAAGAAGACTGTGTCATCATTGCTTGCCAGTGCCTATCGAATATACATAGTTTTTTAACATTCTACCTTGAAGATTTCCGAAGAAGTTATTTGTATTCACCTGTTATAAATTAAAATATAATCAATAAAGCCGGTACATGCAATTAAAAGTTGCGTTCCTAAGTATACATTATTAAGTAAAAACTGATTTTCCTTCACATTTTCGCGAACCGATGGTTCATTCCGCACTTCGTCCCCCTCTCAAAGATCCGTGGCGACGCCCCGGTTTATTAGTACCTATTATTGAAACCAATCGTCAACTTGTATCTGGGACACCCTGTATATGCATGCAACTGAGTAGGTAACCGTCTGTTAGTGTCCGGTGACTATATCCGCAGTTTGGAGGAGGTGGCGTCAGCAAAACATATGCACGCATCTGAGTAACCGTCTATCTGTCAGTGGCCGGTGCGGAGATGCTGCAGTCCGTCCAGCCGAGCCGTTGGGTCAGGTAA
This sequence comes from Chirona hameri, assembly GCA_036785665.1. Classification (NCBI taxonomy): domain Eukaryota; kingdom Metazoa; phylum Arthropoda; class Thecostraca; order Balanomorpha; family Balanidae; genus Chirona; species Chirona hameri. The sequence continues at coordinate 54,441 of JAXIVJ010007169.1, read as the reverse complement.
TAGACGATAAAGGGCCCGAACAGTAGCAGATTGAAGAAAACACAGATGGGGAACAGAAAATAACTGAAACGGAATGCGGGTAGAATACGTGCAATGTGACAGCGAGCAGATATGGAGCAGCTCTGGACCTGGGCTCTGCCTTCTGCGTTGCTTATCACCTTAGCATAGCTGAGCATCTCACCAGTCCTCGGGACTAAGGCACGATTTTGAGTCCATCCCTTAAAAAAGCGGCCATTTGACTGCCTTTGTCAGTGTAGACTGTATTGTTATACTTAAGAAACGCGCCCTGTTGCCTGTCAGTGGTTGTATATTCATTCATATTTACTGCGGATACAGGTGGGGTCAATCTCAAGAATAATAAAATAAATAACAAGTTGAAAATGGGGGCCCTCTCGAAATAAAATGCCCCAGATCCGGGGAGTTTTAAATTTGTGTTAAAGGTAGGGGCCTCGGATTTGTAATAGCCCCCTCTTTGGATAATTTCTGGATCCGCCCCTGGTCCTCGGTGGTAACATGCTCTGCCTGAGGCACAGGTTAAATTACATCGTAATGAGACTGTTCTGGGCCCATATAACCCATTTTAAAGGGACTGTCACACCTTCCCAAAAGTTGTCCAATGTACGCCGCTTGTGTTGCACAATATGAAGTAATTGCTGCCGAACACGATTATGACATTATTTCTCGCAAACAGTGCTCAATTTAATAAACAGTTAAGTTTTAATATTTGGGTTGATGACGTCATATTGAGCTCTAGAGAGCTACACAGAAATCCTTTACGCTGCCAAAGTATGGGCATAATTATTTCGAGACAATTCTGGCGCTTTGAATACAAAACAAGCCAACTACCAAACCATTGAAACGTAGCAAATCTATCCAAGGTTCACCTTAAAACAATGTGGAGTCCGCGGTAGGGTCAACGGACGCCCGGCAAGAGGCGGAAGCAGTCTTATTGGAGGAGAGTTAAAGGGGGGCGGAAATGGCCTCGAGCGGGTAGCGCGCGGCGAGCCCAGGAGTGGCCGCGCAGCGAAATTTCGTCCTCACTCGGTTTCAACTTCTCACGGAGGTAGGTCGGACCAATTGGGGTTAGGGCTAGGCTCGAACCCTGTCCTTCGGGACAGGTTTAGAGTATGTAGAATTGTGTTGCGCTAATGTTAGAATAGATTAACGTAAATTCGGCGATAGATTCATTTCAGAGCATGAGTTGACTAAAGTAATTTCGCGTCGCGTTTGCAGCATTGGATGACTTGTTGAATTTCCGCAGCCCTCTTTCCAGTTTCGAGAATCGATTAACACGTTATGTTTGCTCTTTCCTGATTAAGTGGAGTTGAATCAACTGAGAGTCTTTACGAGAAACGACGGAAGCAAGGAAGTTTCACAGAACCAATCTTAAGCGGTACAGATCACAGTACGACATGACTACGTCATGTCAGCTCTGTAAAACTCATCGGCTCGCTACCCACCGTGTGCAATTAAGGCGAGCATTCCCACTGCACCACTGTTTGATGCCCTGACCAGCCGAGTGTCAGTCGGCTGGCGAAACCGATATCAGTTACGAGCGCTCCCAGCAGGCTGTTCTCACAGCCTGCTGTGAGCTGCGACTCGGGCAGAACCAGGGGGGGTCATTCCGCCTCTTCAACATGGGCAAACAGTGTGACAAGCGATAGCAACGTTTACAACTGACAGTCATCATCTGTGTTTAGCGCATTGATCACGAGCCACCTAACCGACTAGCACCAATCAGCATCTAGTGTGCCTGGACGCTGATTGGCCGGTTAGTGATGACGACAGAGGGGGGCAGTTGTTTGTTTACATTTCAATGGGCAGGCGCCATGCTGGTTCGCTGCGTTAAAAGGCCCCACCGACCCCGTGGCTCCGTTCGTGGCAGGCTGTGCTCATTCGAATTAAAATATTGTGTTGCATTATTTAGTGGCATAAAGGAAGATTGAGATTGTAAGTGTTGATTTAATTCAAAATACTAAAAGTATCGGCTAATAAAGCATTATTTTCCCAGAATGCTTCATAAGCATACATTTAACGCTCATAGTGCCTGCCTATCTTGGCACGTCAGCCACATTTATCTTCATACCTAATAATATGATATAACCTGTAGGAAAGTTATCTTATGGTAATTTCAATTAATATCAATTAAAAATGTGTGACGTTTTATCTTCTATAAAATATATCCTGTATAATCAAACTGCTGGTATAATCAAATTATCATTGTCCTTTGACTGTTGCAGATGAATGAGCATAATTTTCAAGTTGAATTTGAAGTGAAATGAGTGCTCAATGAATGCAATTAATGAGGGTTTTTAATTACAGGACATAACAAGATGCCTTTTTGTGCTGTTTGGGGGTGCAGCAATGATACGCATGCCAGAATGAGAAACTTGGACGGAGCGAGCGCGCCCGGCCAGGCCGGCGGCGTCGCGTAGTGTGACACGTTGTACTATATAACCCCGAGTGAGTGCGGACAATCAGTGTGCGAAGTGACGGACGAGTGGCCATGTTGTTGTTGTTGTTGTTGTTGTTGTTGTTGTGTTTCCTCCTGGGCGCGGCTACGAGGCCGCGCCATAGCCCCGGAGGGGCTCCTTCTGGCGGAGGTAGCCCGCGGCCTTGAGCCCGCGGCCAAGGCCGCGACGACGTCCGCGTCCCTCTTCGCTGTCGGCGGCGGGTGGATCGTATTGTATTGTATTGCACACTTCATCCGACCACTTCCACTTAATTCGTAAAGTACAGAGTACAGTACGATAGGGCTACTCTAGGGTCGTCATCATACAAGATAGCAACGCGATTTCTCTTGTCAAGCTAAAAGTAGGTACACAATGCCCAGTAGGCAGAGGCGGGGCCCCGCCAGTCACGGGCACCGCAGGAGCACGTGCCCCGGGTGTCCGCCCCCTCTCTGCAGACTAAGCAGCGAGAGGCTGGGCAGTCCCTCTCGCTGCATCCGGCGCAGGTGGTTGTTGGCCGTCGTCCGATGCGGTGTAGATAGGATTTTGCCCGTCCCCAGTGACCGGCGCGCAACTGATGAACGTTGACCGCAGCGTCACGATCGTCACCGGGGACGGGCGTCGGTAGGCGGTACCCCATGATTTCGCGGAAGAGCCCCGCCGGCCAGCTCAGCCCCTACCAGGGTCCGGTCGTCAGCTGGATCGTCCTCCTGTGGAGGGCCGAGGCCTCCCCGGCCAGAGCGTCCGCCCGCTCATTTCCCGGCAGGCCGCAGTGGGGGGGGGGGGGGGGGAGGGGCACCCACTGAAGGTGCAGCGATCGGCCGCCGCTTCGCACCGCCAGGAGAGCGGCCCACAGGTGCGTACCATGTGCCGCAGGACCGCAGGCGCACCGACTACGTCCGCCATGGCCAGTGCGCTGAGCCCCACCGTCCGCCAGCCGGTGACCCTGGTGAGTCGGGAGGGAGCGTGGGCTTCGCTCACCACCCTCGGGGGGGTCTCCCGGTGGCGGGGAGGCGGCCGCTGCAGCTGTGGTGTGGATTTTGTGTGAACAGCGGTATGGATGGTATGTGGACGGCGGTATTGATGTTTTGTGAAGAGTGAAGTATATCCTATGTGGGTTGAGATGTGGACGGTGGTGTGGATGTAGAGTAGCGGTGAGAGCCTTGGCCGGCTGTGAGATCGGGCAAATCACATACAGCGATTTGCCAGAATCCGTCTGGTGAACTTTGCCATCCCATAACATTAACAGTTTTGATCATATTTTAATTTTCTTAATGGCATCAAATGCACCATTTAATTGCTCCTTGAAAGACATCTTAATTGTAACAATCGGCCGCCAAACGAAGTAACAAAGCGTCAAAAAGTGGGAGAGCGAACGCATTAAGCTGAGACTGGCGGCCCGCTGGCCTGCCGAGTGCCCCTCTTCTACGTCACTTTTTTTATTTTGATGACGTCACCGCAGCTGCCGGCTGCCAACGGCTGCCAAATATTGCACCTTCCAGTTGTCACCACTTTTTCGGCCGGAGTGTTCTACCTGGTTTATACAGCCTTGGGCAGAACCCAGCGCAGATGCGCAGCGGCGTCACAAAATTGCCCCACAAGTCGACTATCATTACCAGTTGGGTAAAGAGAGATGATGCTGTCGGTTTAGAGGTCCTATTGAAATACACATGGGCCTTATTTTTTACAGATGTCAAAATCAAACTCGAATATCTTTTTGATTGGATCATTGTGGTTGTTTTAACTGCTACCATACTTAATTTAAAAGCCAAGCCATCAAAATGGCTATCTCAACTCAAATATATTGTTAATGTGGGATAGGCCCTTTAACGATACATATTATTACAATTAGGGGAAATCACAGCTGAGCTTGTTCGATTTTTCAAACGTGAAGGTACATGAGTCAAAGTTGGGACGTTCGTTCACCCCATGTGAAAGAAACTGCCACCATTGCATTTCTTCATGTTTGACAGTCGCATTGATATGTCACAAACACGATATAAACTGACGACTGCGTGGTGGGGGCCTAAAGCATACATATCGTGGCAATTTTGATATTTTGTGGTTTAGGGGCGCGCGCATTTTAACCCCCCTGGCAACAAAACCAGCCGCATATTTAAAACCAGCTCGTGGTACGAGTAGGAGAATAGGTGAGCTCTCTAAATACTATAGCTGAGCACAATCTGTTAATTTAGTAACACACCAGGATAAACGGCGCAAGGTCAATTGCTGAAAATAGCGAAAGTGCCCTGCTAAAAGAAGCTCCAGCAGCGGTAACATCAGGTTTCAGTTCACGCCATCATGTGCCAAGGTCAAGTAATTTGTCATAAGGCCCAGCACTCAAAACATGTTATATCTTACATAGAACAAGAACAGCAGGGTATAATACACGTTACTAGCATGTTAAACAAAAATGGAGGTACTTCGCACTTTCTCGGCCCGGCACGTGCCTCTTGGGCAAAATCCAGCTTGCCTCCACATAAAAAAAAAACACTTCATACAATTGCCTAACTGTTGTGAAATTGTCAAAACTTTATCAAAAAGCGCACGAAATGTTCGCTACGCCGCTCTACTATTATGTTCCTAACAGGTTAGCCGCAATTGCTGCTGGTAGTTTCGTTTATAAGTGAGTATATTTTGCGTCGTGATTTTGTGAGATTTTGTTGACATGTCATAATTCAAAAAATTCCAATGCGTGCGGCTTGCAGAGGATACTGGACTGCGATCACCGAGCATTTAGTTTTTGGTTTTTCAAGGAAAGACCTATAGACCAGAGTTCGTCACGGGCTGGGCCGGCCCTATGGGCCATGTGCCGGGCCTGGGCTGGGCTGGGGCTGGGGCTGGGCCTGGGCCTGGGCCTGGGCTGGGCCTGGGCTGGGCCTGGGCTGGGCCTGGGCTGGGCCTGGGCTGGGCCTCAACTTTAAGGAAATCATCGGGCTCTGGACGGGCCTGGGCTGAGAATGTTGAAGCTTAGGTCAGAGCTGAACAATATTTCAACCAGCAGTTCACTTCCACAGCAACACACTGTTGCTGTGGTTGTGGTTTTTTGTTTGTTTTTGGTTAGCATAGTTGTTTCATTGTTTCACATTTATAGTATACAAGTAAATATACTAGGATAGTGATTGCAAATTTTGTGAAAATATGTATATGCCTAATCTGAACGGGCCGGACTTGGCCTAGGCCTCAATATGATAAATTTGACCGGGCCTGGGCTTGGTATTCATGGGCCTGGGCCGGGCTGGGCTGGGGTTTGGTGGGCCCGTGACGAGCACTGCTGGGCCTGGACTCTGATAGAAAAGGAATGAATGGTGGCAAGAAGTGGCTGATATATTCAAGGCAGAGAAAACGGGCACAGACAAGAAACGCGGTTCATAAGTAAAGCATACATAAATATCAGAACAGAAATATGTAGCAAGAGATGCGAAGAAAGAGGTAATAATCCAGAACCAAGGTTGGTGTTAATTAAAGGGAGTGCCTACTGTTTTGGAATGTCAAAAATATTTGTAATACGGTAAGTAGCTGTTGGTTTGATTGTTGTATATGATGAAATTCACACCTGGAGCCCCTTTAGTTGAATTTTCACTTATATTGTTTTTTGTTTATTTTTGTTTCGATATCTATAAAACGATCGCCACTATGGTGATGTTATGTAAAACGGCGCACATAAGACAATACAATTACGGTCACATCATGCAAGATAGAAAGACGAGTTTTGCACAGCACGTTCTTGCCACTGTGAACTTTATTATGTGCAAGTTTCGTAGCTCTAAATTGATATCTTCTTCAAAAAATGGCCATCATCGAAAAACATGATGGCCGTCCAGTTTCTGTTCGGCTGCTGCTATCAACGTGCACGAGCTGTTTTGTTGAATTGCTATTGGCCGGCGCTAACAATACGCTAGCAGTTTAATCGATAGTTGCAGTGCATCTAGTAGCGGAAGCCCTCTGGAGTCCACCCGATAACTTTTTGCTCCCAAGCAAATTACTGGAGTCTTTGAATATCTCAGCAACTAGGGTGAATCTGGAGAAATGAATTAATGGTTCAATTCAGAAAATTGTGTTCTATAGACCAGTGTCAATAACCCCAACTAAGCGATGTGAGTAGGCACACTCCCTTTAAGTCCATGTAAGTCCTGCAAAGAAACGGATGAAGACTTAAAACGACGCCAAAGAGAGCTAGATGGAGCTGCAGCGTCAGGTCCTGGAAAAGGAACTGGAAAATGAGCTGAAGTTCTATCTGAGATTCTTGATCAGTGTTGTTTGACGAGTATCATTAGTTTAAAGTCGTCGAATGGGACAAAATACTTCAGTTGTTCAATGATTGCAATATGTTTTAACGATACATACATGGTTGCAGCTCAAATGGGAACCCGCTCTTTCTCTTTAACCCGCGAGTTACTGGGGTATATTTCATAACGCGACTTACTGGGGGGGGGGGGGGGCTATTTTTTGCCCCCCCCCCCCCTCTGATCTCCGGAACTACTGGACCGAATGCAAAAACTCAAACGGAATTCGATAGCCCTGGGAAATTTATCGAGGGAAACATAATATTGTTGACCTCGGGGTCACCGATGACGTCACAGGTCAGGTCAAGTACAAAATGTTTGACCGTGTCAAAAGGTCTCGATGGATGGAATTGTCGCGCAAAATTGCGATATTAAACGCATAAACTGTCGATAAATCGGTATGATTCGTATGTCTGACACTTCTAAGTACCTTTCTAAGCTGTTTATGACCTTGGGTAAGGTCAAGATCATCAGAGGTCACGAGGTCAAACTGCAGATTACGGTCATTAGGCGTTGTAACACATGTTTATGGGTTTGTTTTTCGTCTAGAACGCGAAAAATGACCTTAGAACATTGTTTGTTCCATATAAATAGAAGTAAAAAGCAAAAAATGGAAATGCGTTTTTAGTAATGCTAGTAATGCTGTGAGAAGTGGTCGATTTTTGTCCTTTAAAGGTCATAACTCGGTCATTTTTTAAGATATCGACTTTAAATTTGGTACACATATTCACCGCATACGTCTCGATCACATATATTCCGGTTTTTGGATAATTCTGATTTTTTCTTGAAAATTGTGTAATAACAAAACAAAATGTATTTGGATTTCTCAAAATTTTGCATAAAAAACTAAAAAATCCGAAATGGCAGTTTGATAGCCCGGTTTATTGTCAGTAATTTGATTTAAAACAATTTAGTTTATCTCAAATATCGTACCTTTGGAAGCGTTTTCCGCAAACCATTATTTTGCAACAAAAACCGAAGAGCATGACGTCACTCTGACGTCATTTCCGGTTGACTTATCATAGCCTCATATTTTTCCGTTTGCCAACATGTGTAGAATTGATGTGAGAGAAGGTGCTGCAAGTTTGGTGACGATACCGGTGTTCGTTTAGGAGTTATTGCAAAATAACGGGAGGGGGGGGGCAAAAAATAGCCCCCCCCCTCCCCCAGTAACTCGCGGGTTAACGGTGTGTAAGACGGCTTGACAACAATTCATTTAATATATTGCTGGAAAGCATGGATGGATGGAATACATTTGTATTGTACCATACTGAAATACACACACAAACGTTTTATCTTTACAAATCTCACTGCCTCGTACGCCCATATTTACATATTTCTGGTGTGGGTAATTATCTTATTGGACATTTACCCAGCCCCTAGAGCAGGGTATAAAATCTACCCTGACCCAACCTCAAGTTGAGGGTAAAATTCGTTTGTGAATACCATTTACCCCTACCCCGAGGTAAGAGTAAAAAGTTATCTCAAGTTAGGGGTAGATTTGATTGTGAATACCGGTTAACCATTACCTCCGGGTATTTATACCCTCTTATTATATTATACCCTCGGGTAAGGGTATAATTCGATTGTGAATTCTGGCCCAGATGAAAATTATGAGATATGTTAACGCGTCCCATCGTTTAACCGTAATTTTAACCATGAAGATGACATGGAGTTTGAAAATGAAGATCATATTCGTCATCAACGTGCCAAAATTGAACCATGTGCAGTTTTGAAGTCAATCCCAGTTCGATGTTGAATCCCAATACGAATCTAACTTCACGAACACCTGCGACATCTGGCAGAACCGGCGACAATGACAGAAAAACAGTAAACACCGTCGCGTTGTATCCTTTCAGCAAGCACAGAGTGGGCCGTAAACAACCAATATAGGCATAGCACATTTCGCGGCATAATATGCCCCATGTTTTCTGCCACCAAAACGCTACCATTCCGTTGCACTTGACATTTTTTTTAGATATTGAAAACTGCAACAATTACAATCGAATTGTACATAAATGTCTCCAAAACTTCGTTTGTGAGGTAGACAATCGCTCCCAGCCTGACGGCTGGGGGACGGCGTCCCCTCCGTCTCTCCGTCCCTCCGTCCCCTCCGTCCCTCCGTCCCCTCCGTCTCGACTGACGGCGTCCCCTCCGTCTCGACTATGGTGACGGCGTCCCCTCCGTCTCGACTATGGTGACTCCCTAAATCACAGGTTAGTATGCGACTGCAATATCAGGTTATAGTAGTCACTGGACCAAGGACAGGTCACTATGGTTTGCAATATCAGGTTATAGTAGTCACTGGACCAAGGACAGGTCACAGGTCACTCTGGTTTGCAATATCAGGTTATAGTAGTCACTGGACCAAGGACAGGTCACAGGTCACTATGGTTTGCAATATCAGGTTATAGTAGTCACTGGACCAAGGACAGATCAGAGGTCACTATGGTTTGCAAAATCAGGTTATAGTAGTCACTGGACCAAGAACAGGTCACAGGTCACTATGGTTTGCAATATCAGGTTATAGTAGTCACTGGACCAAGGACAGATCAGAGGTCACTATGGTTTGCAAAATCAGGTTATAGTAGTCACTGGACCAAGGACAGGTCACAGGTCACTATGGTTTGCAATATCAGGTTATCGTAGTCACTGGACCAAGGACAGGTCACAGGTCACTATGGTTTGCAATATCAGGTTATTGTAGTCACTGGACCAAGGACAAGTCACAGGTCACTATGGTTTGCAATATCAGGTTATAGTAGTCACTGGACCAAGGACAAGTCACAGGTCACTATGGTTTGCAATATCAGGCTATAGTAGTCACTAGACCAAGGACAGGTCACAGGTCACTATGGTTTGCAATATCAGGTTATAGTAGTCACTGGACCAAGGACAGGTCACATGTCACTATGGTTTGCAATATCAGGTTATTGTAGTCACTGGACCAAGGACAGGTCACAGGTCACTATGGTTTGCAATATCAGGTTATAGTAGTCACTGGACCAAGGACAGGTCACAGGTCACTATGGTTTGCAATATCAGGTTATAGTAGTCACTGGACCAAGGACAGGTCACAGGTCACTATGGTTTGCCATATCAGGTTATTGTACCCACTAGACCAAGGACAGGTCACAGGTCACTATGGTTTGCAATATCAGGTTATTGTAGTCACTGGACCAAGGACAAGTCACAGGTCACTATGGTTTGCAATATCAGGTTATAGTAGCCACTAGACCAAGGACAGGTCACTATGGTTTTCAATATCAGGTTATTGTAGCCACTAGAAGAATACAGACCTGTTCGGGACATGTATATGTCACAGGTCAGGTTGCATGGTTTGCAGTAGCAGGTTTTGGAAGCCACTACTGAAGTTGTCTTACGACAGGTCACAGACACCGGCAAATCCAGAACAACGACAAAGTGGGTTTGAAGGAAACTCTCGAAACGTGTTGCCACATTTAACAGAGTGTGAATTGAATTTGAACGGATCGGCATGGAAGGACGTAATACATTTGGATCGGACCAGATCAGGACTGGACTGATTTGGATCAGACCAGATCAGGACTGGACTGATTTGGATCAGACCAGATCAGGGATCAGGACTGGACTGATTTAGATCAGACCAGATCAGGGCTGGACTGATTTTGATCAGACCAGGTCAGGACTGGACTGATTTTGATCGGACCAGATCAGGACTGGACTTATTTGGATCAGACCAGATCAGGACTGGACTGATTTGGATCAGACCAGATTGTGACTGGACTGATTTGAATCAGACCAGATCAGGACTGGACTGATTTGGATCAGACCAGATCAGGACTGGACTGATTTAGATCATTCTAGATCAGGACTGGACTGATTTGGATCAGACCAGATCTGGACTGGACTGATTTAGATCAGACCAGATCAGGACTGGACTGATTTGGATTGAAGACCAGATCAGGACTGGACTGATTTGGATCGGAGCAGACCATGTTGGATCGATCCGCATCATTCTGCATAGTACAATAGCAAACATTGGACGGCTTTGATGGTCGTTTAATCCATCTCAACATGAAGCTGCCAACGGCGAGGAACTTTCAAACATGTTTAGACGGCTAACGTAGCAGTCAGGCATTCGTTGCTGTACCGGATGGCATACCAGATGGCCTACACGAATATTCGAGGGATGGAGCGGCTGGCCCTCTGGCCAAGACTTCCACTGTGACTGCGGTTACGAGAGCGGGTGTTGGCAGAGGTCCCATCCGCCTTGCCCCAGCCAAACGGGATACTGCAATACGGCACCGGGGACACCAGATGATGGTATAACAAACCGAATACTTTCTATAATGCATATAGTTGTTTTGGTGTCATGTCCCTCCCCATACAGTGACCTCTACGACATCGGCTGACCCCTGTGACCTCCACTGCCAGAGACCTCTGACCGGTTAAGGTTAAACTCGATAAGAGAAAAGATGTGCTCATCAGTTGTGTGTACCGTCCACCTTTCGCTGCACATGCTCAAGTGCATGGCGATTTCAATGACATCGAGGAACAGTTGCAGAGCATTATTTCTCAGTTTCCGTCACAGCGTATCATGCTGTCTGGTGATCTTAATGCTGATGAACATACAAACCTCGTTGCCAATGCTCGATTGTTGGAACTCGAGATATACGGATTAAAATGCATCGTCAACGAACCGACCTTCTATAGTGGCGCGTACCGTTCCATTCTGGATGTGGTCCTGGTATCCGATGCCATTCATAATGCACGGTTGCCGCCTACATGTTTGGTGGAGCAATGCGACTTTACGAATCATCACTACCGTGTTAACGTAGAAATCGCTGTTCCGCGCGCTAGATCGAAGGCATTGTATATAGGACAGTTTGTGCATGGAAATCGTTCGATAGTGCGCATTATTGACCGATGTAGCAGCGATTGATTGGAATGCTGTTGTGAATGTTAACCCGCCATTGACTGGGGGGGGGGGGTATTTAACACAACACCCCCCCCCCCCCCTCTGATGAATTTTCGTAATAGCTAAAAACAAGAATAGCGCTATCAACGTGAATCTTCGGGTACCTTCTTATAAATCACATTTACGTCTTCTGTGAAAAATAAATTAATTTTGACGAAAGTTTTCGAGTTATATCGAATTTACTGACGTCACTATACACGAGTTTTACACCAAAATCAGCTAAAATTTTCCAACCCGTAGAAATGCATATTTAAAGCAAAATGCAATAAAAAAACGCAAAAAGATAGCAAATTGCAAGGGCTACAAACTAACTATCTCGGAATTAATTTTGTTGGGGGTTTTCACCCAAACAAATTCAAAACACTTTTTTGTGGACAATTCCCACAAATCGATTTTTCAAAGATATTCAAAAAGCCGGAATATATGTCAGAGAGGGAAACAGAGAGGGATATGGGAAACTACCATACCAAATTGCACATTGACATCACCATTTTTGACTGACGTATGGCATCTAAAGTATGGGTAACTCATGGCGTCATATTTCAAAATGTGCTTTGTCCTTTTTGGACCAGATACAGACAAATAAATGTCACCACTGTATTTCTGAGACAAAAAGAAAAGAAACCATGCATCCAGAAACATGCCTTTGTTATTTATATTTATCAATTAAAAATGATGACCTTCAGTGACCTGAACTTGACCTGGACTTGACATTAACGTCACCAGTGGCGGATCCAGGGGGGGGGGCGTAGGGGCTGAAGCCCCCTGCCTTAGAAAACGGCGCCATTTTTGTATAGGATTTGCCGGCGCCGAAGGCGCCGTAGCGTTTTCGGGAAGCCGCCAGGGCGCCCTTGCGTCTACCAACAGCATCGTAGCACTCTTGGAAGGCACCCTGGCACCCTCAGAAGACATCTTGCCGCCCTCACAACGCATTATGCCGCCCTCGGAAGGTACATCGCCGCCCTCGGAAGGCATTATGCCGCCCTCGGAAGGCACCATGCCGCCCCCGTCACCGAGGAAATATGCCGCCCTCAGGCCTGAAGCCCCCTGCCTTAGAAAATCCTGGATCCGCCCCTGAACGTCACGTAAATGAAGACAGGTGGTAAAATGACTATCACTATCGAATTATACGTGGAAAATAACTCATAAAACATGTGTTGCATGACCTTCGTAGATATTTTAAGCATAGTGAACTTGTGTGACCTGACCTTGACCTTGGCTAACAATCTCACTTTAGGTCATGCGGGATGTGTATCATACCTTTGGTAGCACTTTGGGTAATCATGGTCGTAATCGAAGGCTTTGGATGGAAAATATGGCCAGAAGCTCAAATACGTCGATTTTGACCCTTGACCTGACCGTGACCTGACATTTGACCTCACTTTGACATTTTTAGTATGCTTTATATTCATCTCATTGAGAGCGTTCGATTGCCGCCTTGCGCGTCTCGCTGCGATCATTGGTTCGGAAGATAATGGGGGGGGGCGTTTAACGCCCCCCCGTCAATGGCGTTCGGCTGAGACCCCAATCAATGCCGGGTTAACGATGATTGTGAAAAGCAATGGGAGGCGTTCTCGCGTCCACCTTGAATGGCTTGCTGGATGCGCACGCTCCGGTACGCAGGTACCGGGTGCATAATCCAGCAAGTCCGCCTGTCTCACCAGAAACGCCTAGATCTGATGTCACAGAGGAGTGCGAGAGAATCCAACGATCCGTCATACCAGTATTTTAATTTATTGACGAAGAGCCATTAGAAAGATTGCAGACAAAACTTAGTGGAGCGTATAAATACTGCTGCACCATCAGATTTGTATAGACAGCTGAGACCAGTCATTCATCATTGCTCCAAAACGGGGACCGACAACAGAACCGTCAAATTTAACACCTAACGAGCTGAACAAGTATTTTACATCGATTAGTTTAGAAACTCGAGAGAGGGTATCAGGGAATTTTAGTGGATCGACTCGAGAACCTCTAAAACAGAGATTGCCCAGAGTCAATACAGGGCGATTACGTATATCCCCAGTCACTCTCACGCAACTAGAGGTCATTTTTTGCTATTCGAAACAAAGCTTCGTGCGTTGAAGGGGACGTTCCAGTGAAAATTATTAAGCTATGTTTTGCTATTACTGGTCGTTATTTGCTACGAATTGTCAACAAAAGTTTCGCCACAGGGATTGTTCCCGCGAGCTGGAAACGAGCCATAGTTATTCCATTGCACAAAAAGGGTGATCCTAGCATGGCGTCCAATTTCAGACCAGTCACTAATGTCCCAACAATCACAAAAGTAGTAGCAAAACTTGTTTTGCAACAACTGACAAGCTATTTAAATAGGGAACACCTCTATACAGCAGCGATCAGTACGGCTTTATAACCAATTATTCTACTTGTACCGCATTGCTATCGGTGACTGCTGAGATTTTGAACGGAATGGATCGCTCAGAGATTATCCTGCTGACCCTGATAGAGTTAAGTCGCTGCTTTGATATAGTTGACCATACAACTCTGTTAAATAAGTATTGCAAATAACTATTGCAAATATACTATTATTGCAAATATACTATTAATACTATTGCAAATATGTCCTCAGTGGTTTAAAAGTTACCTAAGTGGCCATGTTCAGCAAGTAAAAATCGGTGAAAAGCTTTCCGATTCCCTACCGATCACAATTGGGACATTTCAGGGTAGAATAGCATGGGGCACTTGCTGAAATGCATCGGGGACTAGATGCATTTTGCTGAAAATATCGTTTCCTATTTGACGGAGGCGGCGAGTGATAGCATTTTCACATTGTTTGGAGATTTGGCTTGTATTCTGCATCGCCTAATTATACCTTCTTCAGTTAACAAATTTGTAGGCGACGATTTTCGAGGAGCCTGCAAAAGGGGCGTATTGCCCCACCCCCTGGGCAAGATGGGGCGTTTTGCCCCCTGTCGATGGGGCAAAACGCCCCATCCCCTCGAACTTGGCTCCTATGGAGAGTAGGCGAAAATAGAAAAAATACCGTTCGATAGCTCGTCGGAATTAATGTGGAAACTATTTCGTTATTTTTGGGCTCAGGTCAATACTTAGGTCAACAAAGGTAGTCAAAGGTCAGCATGGTAACTCCTGGAATCTGTCTCAGATTTCCCCAAATATCTCGGGGACTATGATAGCTGGGAAGAAACGAGAAAAAAAAACAATCAAAGGCTCTTTAAATATGCATTCGCTGGACCTATGTCCATTATTTAGATCAGTTGAACAGTTTAGGCACAATAGGTAACCAACGGTTAAGCACGGGGCGGCGTCTCTTGCCCCAAGACGAAAGGGGCGTTTTACCCCATTGCGCGCTTTCGATGAAAATCGAGCCAAGCCCAAAAACGTGCATGAACCCATAAATGAGCAATAGACCTTTTCTTACATCAGATTCTGACCTTTCAGTTGGCTTAAATTATCTGGAAGAAAAGTGTTGAGAGAAAGAATGCTCCTGGTCCATTTCAGTACTGAAATAACATAAAACGCTCCAAAAACAGGCTTTTACTTATATCTCTGGAAAGCGCCGCAGAAATTATGTCGCCTTCTATGAGTTCACCGACCATATATTGCTTGTTTTGTAGAGCAGAATATTTTTACCCGGAACCTTTTAAATTCCGAGATATCTTGGTGAGGCGTTTTACCCCGGTGGGGCGTGTTGCCCCATCTTACCCTACATGTTTAGGGCCGTTGCTGTACAACATCGTTAGCAACGACTTACCGTGTCACATTCCTGATGAAATTAACGGTTTTCGAATCATTAAAGGGAGTGTGCCTACTCACATCGCTTAGTTGGGGTTATTGGCACTGGTCTATAGAACACAATTTTCTGAATTGAACCATTACATCATTTCTCCAGATTCACCCTAGTTGCTGAGATATTCAAAGACTCCAGGGATTTGCTTGGGAGCAAAAAGTTATCGGGTAGACTCCAGAGGGCTTCCGCTACTAGAAGCACTGCAACTATTGATTAAACTGCTAGCATATTGTTAGCCCCGGCCAATAGTAATTCAACAAAACAGCTCGTGCACGCTGATAGCAGCAGCCGAACAGAAACTGGACGGCCATCATGTTTTTCGATGATGGCCGTTTCGATGATGGCCGATGGCCATTTTTTGAAAAAGATATCACATTAAGCTACGAAACTTGCACATAATAAAGTTCACAGTGGCAAGAACGTGCTGTGCAAAACTCGTCTTTCTATCTTGCATGATGTGACCGTAATTGTATTGTCTGATGTGCGCCGTTTACATAACATCACCATAGTGGCGATCGTTTTATAGATATCGAAACAAAAATAAACAAAAAACAATATAAGTGAAAATTCTACTAAAGGGGCTCCAGATGTGAATTTCATCATATACAACAAACAAACCAACAGCTACTTACCGTATGAAAAATATTTTTGACATTCCAAAACAGTAGGCACACTCCCTTTAACCCTATTCCCAGCGGGGGGCAGATTCTGCCCCTCCCGGTAGTTTTTTCACTTGCCGCTTCTAAACCGTTAGGCCTAGCGTCCTGAAACTTTGTGACTTTTCCCAAAATTGAATGACGCGTGTTGTGTCAAAATTTTGAGAGAGAAAAAAATCGGTCCAGCAGAGGCGGTTCCAGGGTCCTGTTTTGGGGAGGGTGTTACGAATACGGTTTTGCGACGCATACTTTCTTCGTGGGTTGCAATGCAATAAATGCGTCAGAAACAAGTTCAATGAAATATGTAGATACTGGTATGGTACATATTTGTGGGGCAGAGGCGCACTCAGCATAAAAAACATGGGAGGCGATACCCACCATCAAATTAGGTCCAACTTCGAATTAGTAAAATGATAAAAGCGTTACGCGCATGGTGCCCCCATGTTTTTTTCCTGGATCCGCCTATGCGCAATATATCAAATTTAACAAATTACAGCATATAATGCCCACATGTGACGTTCATGTCGTCCCAAACAATCACGAACAGCACATATGTTTTTCAGAAAATCCCCCCCCCCCATTTTACATTCCCTGAATACGCCTATTATTTTTTCTTTTGATATATGAAAGACCAGTACATTTGAAGCTCAAAAACGTTTGGGGCATGAAAATCGGTCGAACCACATGGCCGCAATAACCTTTAAAAAAACACCCACAATTTTCGGATTTTTTGCCCCCGGCACCACATTTTTAAACAAAACAAACATTTCGGGGTCCAACAAGAGCGATCTTGTCATGACGCATCGAATGGCGTTTTCCCCATCGAAATCGACAGAGCGGTTCTCGAGATCTCTAGGGGGGGGGGGGGGGGCAGAATCTCCCCCCCCCCGCAGGTTAACGTAATTCTGGCCGCCCGCAGGGAATAGGGTTAAGGCCCGCTATGCAGATGATAGTCAGATTGGCATTGTCGATCCCCGCAACCGCATAAAGGAGATGCAAAAAGCCTTGAAGAGGTTTTGGACACAATGACGACATGGTTTCAGCAGAACGGCATGCCAGTGAATGCCATAAAAATGGAGTTTATTGTGTGCGGCGAAAGACGGCAGTTGATGCGTCTAAACGGATTCCCAACTATTAACTTCATGGGCGAGGTTCTTCATTGCAAAGAGAAAGTAAACAAATTAGGCATCACTCTGGATAGTTCTCTGTCATCGGAGCAACATGTGCAGCAAGTAACGGATCGTTGCCATGGAATTATTCATGCTAAACAGGCGCTGCCTGTAGAAACATTGCCGAAATTAATTGACGCCATGGTATTTTCTCATGTAAGATATTGTATTCAAGTGTATGGAGGTACCAGTTCCAGTGCTATTGGTCAAATTCAAAAGATATTTAACTTTGCAGCGAGAGTGCTTTCAGGTCGCAGAAAATATGCCAATCTCGGACTTGCTGAAACAATATGAATGGCTTTCGGCTGCCCAGTATGTCAATTATTTTGATCTTTGCATGCTTCAAAACATTATTACAAGTAGAGAACCCTCGATACTATCGAGCCGGTTAGTTGTCAACCGAGACATGATTGGCCGTCACACCCGTCAGTCAGACCAGTTGGCTTTGCCCAGGCCCAGAACCAATCACGGGAAGCGAAATTATCTGTATAGATCGTCATCACTGTTTAATCGTTATTTTGGCTCTAATAGTGGATCTGATATTCTATCTGCTAGTACCAGGGTGGCGAAAAAACGTATTAGGAAACTGTGTGCAGCCCCCGAACGTGACAGGCGCTCGTGACTCGAGTTTAAACGTGGCATGTAGTCTAGTTTTATTAGTGTTTATTTTTGCGTAATATATATGTTGTATAATGTGATGTCTTTTATTTTGCAGGTACAGTGTATTTTAGCTTGTGTTAGCTTCTGTATTATAATGACAAAGCTAAGTCTGCAACTTGTATGTACCAACATGTACGACAATGACCCTAGGTAACAGCCCTATATGTGTGGAAAGGGTCAGCTGATGTACAATACCAATACAAATACCGGTCATGACCTCTCTGAGCTCGTCAGACCTGTCATGACCTTTCTGAGTTCCATGACCTCTCTGAGCTCGTCAGACCTGTCATGACCTCTCTGAGTTACATGATCTCTCTGAGCTCGTCAGCTAACCTGCTGCTCGTCTGAGCTCGTCAGCTAACCTGCTGCTCGTCTGAGCTCGTCAGCTAACCTGCTGCTTGTCTGAGCTCGTCAGCTAACCTGCGATGACGAGTGATGTGCCGCAGAAGGAGTCGATGGCAGCGGCGAACCGGTGCTGGCGGTCCTCCAGTGCGCGCGCCACCAGCCGGCATAGCAGGACGGCCACGCCCTCGACCAGGGCGCCGTGCAGCGGTGACACCTGCAGGTCAGCTGTGCACTGCTCCAGCCAGCGGTCCTGGTGGCCAGCGGCCAGCTCCAGCCACCACACGGCGCGCACGTACCTGCCGCCAGACCCGGTCAGCTCAGCTCAGCTCAGATCAGCAAACAGCACTGATCGCCACAGGGGATGGTGTAACCGTGGTAAGGTCATGTCAGGTCAGCTGCTCATGCCATCTTCCGTATGCGTCTCGATGCTGTCGTCGGTTCGGAAGACAGTTCGGAAGAAGACAGAAAATTTGAGTCTTATGCCCTGGATATGCCTTCTCATCAATGCGTCGCATTGCGTATGGTGCGGAACTCTACAAATGGTATATTGTGCGTTTAAAAGTGCGGTAAAAAGTGCTTAAATGAGAAAGAAAAAAAAAATTGCCCAATTATATAGGAAAGTAGCAACATAACACATAAATGCGCCGAGAAACGGGCCGATTTTTTTTTCTAACCCGCATATAATTGAATTTGTAGTTACATTGCCCGCGGAGCGGCGCGAAAATTTTGAGTTTTATTCCTTGGACAACTGCATTCTTACTGTTGAAAGGCCCAGGGTCTCTTCAGATCGTCTAGGAGCCCCTCCGACCTTTTCAACGCCCTTCTGATCTGTTCAGGGACTCATCTGGGATCCGCGAAAAGACATGATGCGTGATCATCATCATCATCATGTATTTCGTTTAGCCTCCATAAAATGGTTTTTATGGCCAAGTGTCATACAGTATGTTTCAGTACAATTACAGCAAAGCACAGTTGAGACTACTCTAATTACCTAAGGATACAACCAATGCGGTCAAAACATGATATCCTAATGATCAGACAAACTACTGCTCATCCGGCCCCCGCAACCCCGCCCGTACAGCTCCCCGACACCCGCGAGCGGTCACCGCATCCCGAACATCAGAGGGGGACCGGTTCCACACAGAA
>JAXIVJ010007169.1:0-22500 GCA_036785665.1 Chirona hameri | reverse complement strand
GATGTGGATAACAGAAGATGGACGCGGAATGCCTTAACCCGCGTCCCGAGCACTGCCGGGGGTTCGCACCAATCACGAACTGCCGGGGGATTATCCCCCCTCCCCCAGATCTCGAAAACCACGCAACGAAGCGACAAGCGGAAAACGGCGTTAGATAGATCGAGACAAACTATCGAGAGTATATTGGTCTATTTTGTTTAGATCAGGTCAATATTGAGGTCAACAGAGGTCACCAAAGGTCAAATTTCGGCTATATATGAGTGTCCTTGCTAAAACCGTCTATATCTCGATAACTAAAAGAGTTATCCCCCCCCCCCCCAGATCTCGAAAACTGAAGAGCGACGATAGCGATAGCTGATAGCTGATAACTGATAGCGACGCGCCGAAAAAGGGTTCGAAAGATAATATAATTTGCTGTCAATACAGTTACGTCAGAATTTACCGCAGGTCAATTCGTTACCGCAGGTCAATTTCAAACCATTGAAACGTAGCAAATATCTTCAAGGTTCACCTTAAAACAAGTCGACTATCATTACCAGTTGGGTAAAGAGAGACGACGCTGTCGGTTTAGAGGCCCTATTCAAATACACATGGGCCTTATTTTTACAGATGTCAAAATCAAACTCTTATATACTTTTGATTGGTTTGGTTATTTTTCAGTTGGTTTTAGGTGCAGATAACACAAAGTTTTGCACAATGAAAACAAACTCATCGGATTTCACTAATGTGTACATTAAGGACTGAGTTACAATACACTGTCCCTTATACAAGGTGTTACAATTGTATTTCATATCAGTAAATGTGTAAGTTTCGATCGAATTTCAATCGTTTTGGGCCATGGGCCTCGACTGGTATTAACAGACCCCGTGCCGGCCTGAGAAGGTACATGCCATGCCTGATGTGACCTTGGGTATACCTTTCGGCCGGTCCCACTTGAGATGTTATCAGGGGCGTAGCCAGGATTTTTCGAGCATACCGCATTTTCCGACAGGGGCATCACAGAATGGGGGCATCATGGGTGAAGGGGCATCACTAGGGATTTTATTAATAGTCATCTTATAATCATAGTCACTTAGACTAAAAAAAAAGTAAATAGTCTTCAATAGTCACTAAGACACACTTCAACGCAGTTTTCACACAGTATCGGTTTTATGCTGACCGCTGTAAGTTTTCGTATTGTATTCGAAGTATTGAATGCGTTATCCAAAAGGAAATATCGTCTTGAAAACCGGGTTTCAATAACGATATGACAATTATTTTAATGTTATCCTTGGTGACCCAGGTAGTTGATGTTGCATAATGAGAGACGCATCTCGACGAAACGAGAACAACGGTGTCAGTTGCATTCCTTTGTCTTTCATAAGTTATTGTCAAAAAAGCACCGGTGACCTCGCCTGACCTCAGCTGACCTGGTATGGACCGTTGCACTGAAATTGTACCTGGGTCATCGAGAATGACCTTTCCTCTCAAAATGTTCATGTTTAACACGCGCACCGACGGGGGTCAGCGTCAACATCGAACCGACGAAGAGACGGATTCCTGCCCCTAAGATATCGAAACCCACGCAACGTAGCGACAAGCGGCAACAAACTTTATATAGCTTGAGACATGCTTTATCGAAAGTACTAAGTAAATTTTAGGTCAGGTCACCGAATCTCAAATTTCGGCCATATATGAGTACCCTTAACATAGCCGTCTATATCTCGAGAACTAAAAAAGCTAGCGACGCGCGGAAAAAGAGTTCGAAATAAAATTCAATTTGCTGTCACTAAGTAAGGTTCATCAGATTTGATCTTATGTCTATAGTTAGGTCAGCAGAGGACATTGAACTTGAAACATTCTAAACATCGCCGAATTGTTTTCAGGAATAACTTTTGACAGAAGCATGATTAAATAATACAGTTGTCACCATTGTATTTCTTTCTGTCGTCGAGACGCATCGAATGTTGTATCGGGTGACCTGGTTAGGTCATATTCAAAAATTTACCTGACCTAGGTCAGGTCAAGGTAAAGCCAGTTTTTCAAGTTTTACATCAATCGATGCGTCTTGACGACTGGGCGCGAAGTCACCATAAGTAGTCGGTGCGCCCAAAACTCCCAATCATCATCAACTTGACGAGCCAAACATAATGGTACAAATCCTATTGATCTAACTTGATTTGGTAAGGAGTTATTGAAGAAAAAACACGTGACATCTGGGGTCACCTGAGTTGACTTCGTAGAGGTCAAAGAACAAAAATGTGACATGGGTCTTTGTATTTGGCACAAGAATGGTGGATCTGGTGAAAACTGGTCAAATTTGCCCAATTCCTATGGATTTATACGCGTTTTCATTTTCCCCCGTTGACTAATAATAAGGTAAAGCCAGTTTTAGGTCACGACATTGACCTTACCTTAGGTCAACGATATACAACATTCGAGATATAAGAATTGCAGGTACATTTTACCTAATTTAATCCTGTGAGTTTCAAACCTCGTGGTTAAACACTGTAGCTTTGGCAAGAACACCAACTTTCAAAAACTTATTTGGAGGTGGGGTCACTTGCGTGACCTTTTGACATGACCTGAGATGACCCGAGGTTGAATAGTTTACAAAATGTGGGTAATTGAAGCCCAAATAACTATGCCAAATTTGACGGCGCTGCGCGCCGCCGTTTGTCAGCGATTCACGAAAAACCTCCGGGGGAGGCGGATATCCGCCCCCGTCGGTGGGCGTGTTAACCATATTACTGTCGGGTTAAAGGAAATAGTTCACCTTCAACATGGGATCCTCCGGGGGAGGCGGATATCCGCCCCCGTCGGTGGGCGTGTTAACCATATTCATGTCGGGTTAAAGGAAATAGTTCACCTTCAACATGGGATCCTCCGGGGGAGGCGGATATCCGCTCCCGTCGGTGGGCGTGTTAACCATATTCATGTCGGGTTAAAGGAAATAGTTCACCTTCAACATGGGATCCTCCGGGGGAGGCGGATATCCGCCCCCGTCGGTGGGCGTGTTAACCATATTACTGTCGGGTTAAAGGAAATAGTTCACCTTCAACATGGGATCCTCCGGGGGAGGCGGATATCCGCCCCCGTCGGTGGGCGTGTTAACCATATTACTGTCGGGTTAAAGGAAATAGTTCACCTTCAACATGGGATCCTCCAGGGGAGGCGGATATCCGCCCCCGTCGGTGGGCGTGTTAACCATATTACTGTCGGGTTAAAGGAAATATTTCACCTTCAACATGGGATCCTCCGGGGGAGGCGGATATCCGCCCCCGTCGGTGGGCGTGTTAACCATATTCATGTCGGGTTAAAGGAAATAGTTCACCTTCAACATGGGATCCTCCGGGGGAGGCGGATATCCGCCCCCGTCGGTGGGCGTGTTAACCATATTCATGTCGGGTTAAAGGAAATAGTTCACCTTCAACATGGGATCCTCCGGGGAGGCGGATATCCGCCCCCGTCGGTGGGCGTGTTAACCATATTACTGTCGGGTTAAAGGAAATAGTTCACCTTCAACATGGGATCCTCCGGGGGAGGCGGATATCCGCCCCCGTCGGTGGGCGTGTTAACCATATTCATGTCGGGTTAAAGGAAATAGTTCACCTTCAACATGGGATCCTCCGGGGGAGGCGGATATCCGCCCCCGTCGGTGGGCGTGTTAACCATATTCATGTCGGGTTAAAGGAAATAGTTCACCTTCAACATGGGATCCTCCGGGAGAGGCGGATATCCGCCCCCGTCGGTGGGCGTGTTAACCATATTCATGTCGGGTTAAAGGAAATAGTTCACCTTCAACATGGGATCCTCCGGGGGAGGCGGATATCCGCCCCCGTCGGTGGGCGTGTTAACCATATTACTGTCGGGTTAAAATAGTTCACCTTCAACATGGGATCCTCCGGGGGAGGCGGATATCCGCCCCCGTCGGTGGGCGTGTTAACCATATTACTGTCGGGTTAAAGGGAAATAATGACCTTTTTCCACAAAAATGGAGTTAGCACTTGCAATCGCCAGACGAGACCAAAATATATTGTAGATTCATCACATTTTGCATGAAAACTTCCCTACCGAAAGATATTTGAAGTTAAAGTTGATAAGCGTTCCACACTTATAACGACCGGTACTTGCAAGTACTTTTGGTCCTCATCAAACTGCGGGCTTTTCCCGTATTGTTTTTTTACGCAATGGAGTGGAAAATATATTGTGCGTTCTGCTTGTTGTGATTATATGCCCGGCGGTCTTCTAAAACTAACAGCGATTGGAAAAAGTGGCAATAAAATCGGAAGCTCATCGATGCACATCAACGGCGGCATAGTTAGTGGTTGCGACCCTCAATTTTTGTTAGTGGTTGCGACCCTCAACTTCCGAAAATAAATTCATTTGTTTTCAACATTAGGAGTATTGTATAATTTGTCTGTGGCTGTATATAACACTATGCTTTATATTATCATGAAAAATAATAATTTTTCCCCAAAAAACTAACAAACAATAACACAAAACTGGCAATGAAATCGGAAGCTCATCGATGCACATCGACGGCGACCTATTTAGCGTCGGCGATTTGTTTACAAAGCATTGTCATGCTTCTCGGCGCACTTAACCATTGTGGCGAGTTGTTGCTAGTAGCGCTTTCGTTCTCCATGGCAACCAGGCGTGAGCCAATGAAAAGCCAGAACGTATTCCCTTTCTGGCTTTTGATTGGCTGACGCCTGGTTGCCATGGAGAACGAAAGCGCTACTAGCGTGTGTCCGAGCAGCGCTCAGTTTGATCGGAAATGTCACAGAGCCTCCAAAAATGCCAAAATCGATGTAAACAATGGTAGGGAAGGGCGAATTTGTCAATGACCTTCATGAAGTACACAAGGTACTTGTTTTGTATTTTTCCCAAACTTACAACTTCGAATTTGGGAATGATTTTATTTAATTCTTAAATTTAAATAAAATCATTTTAAAACCATAGCGGTAGCCTAAGAAATTGTTGCTAACAAAATCAAAAGGTCATTATTTCCCTTTAAAGGAAATAGTTCACCTTCAACATGGGATCCTCCGGGGGAGGCGGATATCCGCCCCCGTCGGTGGGCGTGTTAACCATATTACTGTCGGGTTAAAGGAAATAGTTCACCTTCAACATGGGATCCTCCGGGGGAGGCGGATATCCGCCCCCGTCGGTGGGCGTGTTAACCATATTACTGTCGGGTTAAAGGAAATAGTTCACCTTCAACATGGGATCCTCCGGGGGAGGCGGATATCCGCCCCCGTCGGTGGGCGTGTTAACCATATTCATGTCGGGTTAAAGGAAATAGTTCACCTTCAACATGGGATCCTCCGGGGAGGCGGATATCCGCCCCCGTCGGTGGGCGTGTTAACCATATTACTGTCGGGTTAAAGGAAATAGTTCACCTTCAACATGGGATCCTCCGGGGGAGGCGGATATCCGCCCCCGTCGGTGGGCGTGTTAACCATATTACTGTCGGGTTAAAGGAAATAGTTCACCTTCAACATGGGATCCTCCGGGGGAGGCGGATATCCGCCCCCGTCGGTGGGCGTGTTAACCATATTACTGTCGGGTTAAAGGAAATAGTTCACCTTCAACATGGGATCCTCCGGGGGAGGCGGATATCCGCCCCCGTCGGTGGGCGTGTTAACCATATTACTGTCGGGTTAAAGGAAATAGTTCACCTTCAACATGGGATCCTCCGGGGGAGGCGGATATCCGCCCCCGTCGGTGGGCGTGTTAACCATATTCATGTCGGGTTAAAGGAAATAGTTCACCTTCAACATGGGATCCTCCGGGGGAGGCGGATATCCGCCCCCGTCGGTGGGCGTGTTAACCATATTACTGTCGGGTTAAAGGAAATAGTTCACCTTCAACATGGGATCCTCCGGGGAGGCGGATATCCGCCCCCGTCGGTGGGCGTGCTAACCATATTACTGTCGGGTTAAAGGAAATAGTTCACCTTCAACATGGGATCCTCCGGGGGAGGCGGATATCCGCCCCCGTCGGTGGGCGTGTTAACCATATTACTGTCGGGTTAAAGGAAATAGTTCACCTTCAACATGGGATCCTCCGGGGGAGGCGGATATCCGCCCCCGTCGGTGGGCGTGTTAACCATATTACTGTCGGGTTAAAGGAAATAGTTCACCTTCAACATGGGATCCTCCGGGGGAGGCGGATATCCGCCCCCGTCGGTGGGCGTGTTAACCATATTACTGTTGGGTTAAAGGAAATAGTTCACCTTCAACATGGGATTTTTAATTGAAATAGCAGTTTTGTAGCCCGTGTTGAGAAATCCTTATCTGCAACTTTTCTTGGCTGAAAAGACTCCAGCCGAAGATATTTGACTTCTGAGAGTGCCAGTGTGAGAATAGTAGCGGAGTACCGGAGCCTGCTGCAGAGGTTGAAGGAGTCCAGGAAACCAGTCATTGTGACTGGCATCCTCCCTCGCTGTGGAGCCAGTGAGGAGTGGTACTCTAGAGCTCTGTCTGTGAACAGCTCAGTTCAGAACTTATGTTCAGCTATGGGGCTTAGTTATGTAGACTTATGGGATCAGTTCTATGAGTGGCGTAGGTACTATATGAAGGATGGGCTTCACTTATCGGATGAGGGGGCAAGGGCTTTGGGAGATGCCTACAGAAGTGTCATTCAGGGAAACTAGGTAGGAGGGGGGGGGGGGGGGTTCAGGGACGCTAGTACTAGGGCATCAGGAAGTAAGCATTGGTAGAAGTTCATGTCAGAATAGGACAGTAGATCATAATTCCCTCAGAATTAGTAGAGTCAGCTCAAAGTATAAGATCACATGTGTGTTGCTGAATGCCCAAAGTATAAGGTCTAAATTTGATGAGTTTGAGTGTTATGTTGCCCTTGAAAAGCCTGATATCATTTGTGTAACCGAGACATGGGTTAGTGAGGGGTATAATAGGGATAGGCTACAGGATTTCGAGTTACAAGGGTATAACATGTTCTCATACTGCAGAGAATCACGGCAGGGGGGCGGAGTGTTTGTATATGTAAATAGCTTGTACTGCACTACTAGAGTTGATGATTCTAGTAAAGTAAAAGAAGTAGAATCAATCTGGCTTGACATTAAAATTGGTACAGGAAACAGAGGAAGGTTGAGGATAGGTGCATTTTACAGACCAGGGAATCTTCCAAGGAACTCCCAAGCTGAAACAGACCAAGATATTTGTGAGGAAATACGTAGGAACTTTCGGGCTCAGTGTCTTATTATGGGAGATTTTAACTTAAAGGGACATTCCCACCTTAACACTAGTTTTGAGTTGAGATAGCTAAGTTAGTGGCCATAGAGCGAAACTTAGGGGGGTAACATTGAAAACAAACACAGTTATCTGGTCTAAGAGAAATTCAATTGTGATTTTAAAATTTGGGCCTTAAAATTGGGCCCACCCTTATATGGAGTTTTGTACCGATGACGTCAGCTCTCGTTATGGCCGGGTGTACTTGTTTAGAACAAACTTTTATTTTCTATGATCGCGAATCGCGATGTTTGATTGTTGATTGATGTGTTACGCCGTGTCATCAACATTTGACCAGTTTTAATCTTTTTAAGTCAATAATTTCCATTTAAGACCAATCAGGTATGCATCGAATGCCCTATGTTGTGTGTGGCGAATCAAATATTTCTACTACGGTGTACAGGTGAGCATGGGTGGAGCTTCCCAGAAAACGTTGGTGGGGCAAAATGCCATATTGGCCGGATGTTTTACATTATTGAGGTGAAAAATTGGGTTCCATGACGAATCTTCGTCCCGCATTTCTTCGTCGGGCATTTCTTCGTCCGCATTTCTTCGTCCGCAAATCTTCGTCTCCGCATTTCTTCGTCGCGCGTTTCTTCGTCTCGCATTTCTTCGTATCCGCAAATATTCGTCTCGCATTTCTTCGTATCCGCAAATATTCGTCTACGCAATTATTCGTATCGCAAGTCTTCGTCTACGCAAATCTTCGTCTACGCAAATCTTCGTCCGCAAATCTTCGTCCGCAATTCTTCGTCCGCATATCTTCGTCCGCAAATCTTCGTCCGCAATTCTTCGTCCGCATATCTTCGTCCGCAATTCTTCGTCCGCAAATCTTCGTCCGCAAATCTTCGTCCGCAAATCTTCGTCCGCAATTCTTCGTCCGCATATCTTCGTCCGCAATTCTTCGTCCGCAAATCTTCGTCCGCAAATCTTCGTCCGCAAATCTTCGTCCGCAATTCTTCGTCCGCATATCTTCGTCCGCAATTCTTCGTCCGCAAATCTTCGTCCGCAAATATTCGTGCCTACTCTACGAAGATTTGCGTAATTATGAGCGCTTCCGTGGCGACGCTTTTGAGAAGCTCATATCTCTGCAACCGCACGTCCGATTGACAACGCAAAAAGTAAAACGGGCAAAATGTAAAATGGGATAAAAGTCAAATGCAAAAAGTCAAAACACCAAAAAGTCAAAAAGACAAAAAGTCAAATGCAAAGTCAAACGGACAAAAAGCAAAATGGCAAAGAGGCAAAAAGCAAAAAGTCAAACGCAAAAAGTCAAACGGGCAAAAAGTCAAATGGGATAAAAGTCAAATGCAAAAAGTCAAAACACCAAAAAGTAAAAAAGACAAAAAGTCAAATGCAAAGTCAAATAGGCTAAAAGTCAAATGCAAAAAGTCAAAACGGCAAAAAGTCAAACGGACAAAAAGTAAAATGGCAAAAAGGCAAAAAGCAAAAAGTCAAACGCAAAAAGTCAAACGGGCAAAAAGTCAAATGGGATAAAAGTCAAATGCAAAAAGTCAAAACACCAAAAAGACAAAAAGTAAAATGCAGTCAAAAGGATAAAATTCAAATGCAAAAAGTCAAAGAGGCAAAAAGTCATAATGGATAAAAGTAAAAAAGGCAAAAATTCAAATGCAAAAAGTCAAAAAGGCAAAAAGTCAAATGCAAAAAGTAAAATGCAAAACTGCGGACGAATATTTGCGGACGAAGATTTGCGGACGAAGATTTGCGGACGAAGATTTGCGGACGAAGATTTGCGGACGAAGATTTGCGTAGACGAATATTTGCGTCGACGAATATTTACGATACGAAGTTTCGCGGATACGAAGAAATGCGAGACGATGATTTGACGATACGAAGAAATGCGAGACGAAGAAACGCGCGACGAAGAAATGCGCTACGAAGAAACGCGCGACGAAGATTTGCGGACGAAGAAATGCGCTACGAAGAAATGCTGGACGAAGAATTGTCCGGACACCGAAAAATTGCCATATGCCATATGCCAGGAAACCTTCAAATCTGACAAAAGTTGGTGGGGCATAACACAAAGTTGGTGGGGCAGTGGCCACACCATGTGAATAGGAAACTCCATCCGTGCAGGTGAGTCGTCATGCTATTTCATTTACCAACAGCCAACGGCCCAACAGATTCCTATTTTCCTATCAACGTATTCACTAATTATGCTGTGATTATCGTTACAAATATCACAAGAGCATAAGCCAGACAAAAGGTAATTTGTTTAGCATTAGGATAAATCATTTGGGTAATCAGACGCCTATGACGGATACCTTTGCACAACATTGAGTGGGAAAATGTGCCACATGCCATTATTTTAAGATTGAAAAGAAGGGTTTGACACATTAAAAAATAAAAGGAGGAAATTGTACTTTTCTGTTACCCTGAGGAGGATTTCAAAACACATTTCACCAAATAAAAGTTGCTTATATTGTATATAAAATGCTGAAACATGCCAATTTTCTGCATTTTTTCTTCTTCATATTTGGCAGGGCTATGCCCACTGGTATTCCACTGCAACTGTATCCGCCAGTGGTGTTCTATCAATATGTTTGCTAGTGATGATGTTCATTGTTCAGTGAGCAAAATTATAAATTATGGAAATGTAAGGTTATTTGACCAAAAATGATACAGGTAGGTAATCTTCGACTAAGGCAGGTACCTGTCAGTGCGCCGTGTAATTCACAGTATGGCAGCATATGGTAACATCATAAAACAGCTGCATTGTGCACCACGGAAAAATTTCCATATTTCTGATGAAGAAGCTGTTAAACCTAACCAGGGTGTGTCAGGAAACAATTATAATAACATAATCAAACCTGACCTAACCTTTACAGCAATTACGGTTGCAGGGACCAACATTTGAACAATCCGCTCACTGCGCTGCAGTCCTACTGGGATCTGTTGCCCCCAGACCCCCAGACCATCTTGTAGACAAAACCTAACCCTACAGCGATAATAAGTTGTCTGATGTATTAATGCAACCTAACCTAACCTAACCTATTTATAATAATAAAGGCTTCATCAGAAGACATGGAAATGCTGCCATGGTGCACAATGCCTCTGTTTTTTCTGATGTTACCATGTGATGCTGTGACGTCATACTGTACATAACATGGTGCACTGACAGAAAGTGTGTTACCCTGTCTTACCCCATGTGACATGCCGCTGCATCAGCTGACCCTGTGTGACCTGTCACTGTGTCTGTGTCTGACCCCGTGTGACCTGCCACTGTATGACCCTGTGTGACCTACCACTGTGTCTGAACCTGTGTGACCTGCCATTGCATCTTACCCCGTGTGACCTGCCACTGTATCTGACCCTGTGTGACCTGCCACTGTGTCTGACCCTGTGTGACCTGACACTGTGTCTGACCCTGTGACTTGCCATTGCGTCTTACCCCATGTGACCTGTCACTGTATCTGACCCTGTGTGACCTGCCACTGTGTCCTGACCCTGTGGTGACGCTGCCTACTGTCTGACACTGTGTGACCTGCCCACTGTCTGACCCTGTGTGACCTACCACTGTGTCTGACCCTGTGTGACCTGCACTGCATCTTACCCAGTGTGGACCTGCTGCTGTGTCTGACCAGTGTGACCTGCCGCTGTGTCTGACCCGTGTGACCTAATGCTGTGTCTGACCCGTGTGACCTGCTGCTGTGTCTGACCCTGGTTGTTGTACTGTATGTTGGTGTGGTCGTGCCATGACCCGAGCCCCCCCCCCCACCCCCCATGAGCTGACCGCCCATCTACCCACAAGGCAGTGAAGAAGCGTCTGCCCCAGTCCGAGTCGGAGCCGAGCTCAGCGGCCAAGCGTCCCTCGGAGGAGGCAGGCAGAGCTGGCCAGCTGACCGAGCGCAACAAGGTGGCCCGGGCTATTTCCCTTCCTTCACCTGCGTTTTTTGCCTGAAGCAGATCGTTCTCATTTAAATAATTCTGGATGGCTGTGTTGTACGGTACCTTTTTTATTTGCTCGGTAAAGGCTGAATAGGACACTGTCGTGTGGTTTTGGTAAACAAAGGATGCATTTTGTCGCATTATTCGTGAAGGAAGCACATTTTCGTTTGATAATAGTTGATCAGGTTGTTGCATCTGGCTAGTCAAGGGTGGGCACAATGTCGTGTATGATACTGTTAACTGTTCCCTGCACTGCGATACGAAAATAAATGTAGAAAGCATTACACTGTCTGCGAATAAAATCAAGAATAGAAATCGAATATCAAACGGAAGATTTCGTGATCAGTGTCCTAAGTATGCTGTATGGTCTGTACTCTGTGGGCGGACCTTCGTATGTATGACCGTCCGTATTTCGTAAGATACGAAAATCCAAGACCAAAAACATTGGATTCGTGATCAGCGCATCGGATATGGTTTGTGGACCAATTTCAGCGAAAATCGAGATACCCGCGGACCTACGTATGCATAGGCGTAGGAACAGGGGGGGGCAGCCGCCCCCCCCCCCACCCCCCCAACATTTTGGATTTTACCATTACGCCTATGGGCGTTGCATGGAAAGAATCGACTTCAGAATGCCTCCGGACCCCCCCCCCCCCCCCCTCCCAACTTGAACATAGTTCCTACGTCCCTGTTCGTATGTAATGTATGACCGTCCGTATTTCGTAAGGTACGAAACAATCCCAGATCAAAAACATTGGATTCGTGATCAGCGTATCGGATATGGTCAGTGTATCAATTCTCAGCGAATCGAGATGCCTCAAATATCAAACTACATTTAGAATAAATCTACTCCTAGTTTGACGGTGGTGTACGAAGACGCATACGTTTCAATGGTTGGTTTGTTTTGTATTAAAAGCGCCAGAATTGTCTCGAAAAAATGTGCCATTACTTTGGCAGCGTAAAGGATTTCTATATAGCTCTCTAGAGCTCAATATGGACGTCATCATACCAAATTAAACAACTTAATTTTTATCAAGTTAAGTGTCGTTTCGAGAAAAAACATATCACCATCGTTTTCAGCAGCACCTTACTTCCTATTTTCGGGTACAACCGGCGTATATTTGACAACTTCAGAAAGGTGGCAATGTCCCTTTAAGAGGATACGAAGTATAGCAGAGGAAACAAATGAGTGTAGGGTTGTATAGGCCAAATTCTTTGAAGAGGAGCTTTTCATGCATCAGTTTGTAACAGAGCCAACCAGACATTGCTCCATTCTAGACCTTGTATTCTCAGACAACAGTGATCTAGTTAGTGACATAAGTATTTGTGCAGGTCTAGGAAACCAGTGATCACAATATGGTTAAATTCAATATCTCATCAGAAAATGAGCCCAAGGATAACCTTATTATGGTTCCAAACTCAGCCGGGCTGATTTTGATGTATTAGAAATGACCTCGCACAGATAAAATGGAACGTTGAGTGGCAGGTTTAGATGCATTTGAGGCCTGGAATGTTTTCAAGCTAGATTAAGCCAAATCTAAGAATCGGCATATACCCCTCAGCCACAACGTACAGAACCAAGGGCAAACCAGTTTGGCTTACCCCCAGAAGTAAGGAGTGCTATACAAGCTAAAAGAAGTGCATTGGCATTTGAAGGTATCTTCCACTAGATATAAATCAGAAAGGCCTACCAGAATGCAAGACATTCAGTTAAGAAAAAGTCAGACAGCTAAAAGGGCAAAGGAACTTGATTTAGCTAGACATTGTAATGCAGATAGTAAGAAGTTCTTCAGTTTTTATAAGTTCAGTACAGTTTTCCAAAATATAGGTCCATTTAAGGTAGATGATGTGTTAGTTAGCAAGGACAGTGAAATGGTTGAAGTGCTTAATGATCAGTTTCAATCTGTCTTTACTATTGAGGAACCAGAGTAGTATTGCAGCACTTCAGCCCTGAGCTAGAGACAGAGGAGACTATAGGAGAGCCCTTAGGTGGCATAAGTAGTGAACTTGTCTAGAATATCTAAGAAAGTAAGAGCCTAACAAGGCAGAAGGACCTGATGAAATCCATGCTAGACTTTTAAGAGAATTCTGAAAGGGAGTTGTCGGTTCCATTAGCATAATATTTTCTAAATCACTCGCAGATAGTAAAATTCACTTGATTGGAAAAGAGCAATGTTGTTCCTATTCATAAAAGGGAGATAGAAGTAAAGAGGAAACCTATAGACCGGTTAGTCTGACCTCATTAGTCTGCAAGGTGCTTGAATCAATCATCAAAGATAAGATTGTTGAATTCTTGGAGCAAAATGAACTCATCAAGGATACACAGCATGGCTTTAGGTAGGGCCGTTCTTGTTTAACTAATCTTCTGGAGTTTTTGGATGTTGCAACAGATAGCTTTGCTCAGGGTAAACAGCTAGATGTAGCTTTTCTTGATTTCAGTAAAGCATTGACAAAGTCCCCCATACAAGACTGGGTTGCGACTTAAAATTCATGGATCAGGGCAAGATTCTGGATGGATAGAAACGTGGCTTTCAGGACGCCAGCAAAGGGTTATATTGAATGGGTGCAATCACAATGGAAGGAGGTCTCAGTGGGGTTCCACAGGGCTCAGTCCTGGGCCCATTGCTTTTTATAATATTTGTGAATGCATTTGAGAACAGTATAGACAGCAAAGTCTTGAATTTGCAGACGATCTAAAGTTGTCAGGATTATTAGAGGAAAACATGATCAGGATGTTTTTCAATCAGATCTGGACAAGCTAGTTGAGTGGTCTGAAGCATGGGCAGATGAAATTCAATTTGAGTAAATGTAAGATTATGCACGCTGGACGGGTTAGCAGTAAACATAGGTATGAAATGGGTGGGCAGAAAATGGAGCAGATTGAAAAGGAAAGATATTTAGGTGTCGTGGTAAACAAAGACTATCAGCGTCAGACCAGGTTGTAGAAGCTAGGAAAAAGGCACTTAGAATGCTAGGGGCCATTAACAGAAATGTTTCCTACAAGAGTGAAAAGGTAATAACAAAACTGTATTGTGCATACGTTAGACCACATTTGGAGTATTGTGTACAAGCCTGGTCTCCAACATATGAGAAAGATTGTTGGTTGTTAGAAAGAGTTCAAAAAAGGGCAACAAAATTGGTTAATTGTGTTGGTAGTTTAACTTATGAGATAGATTAAAGAAATTGGGTATGTTTTCACTTAGATATAGAAGGCTAAGAGGAGATCTAATTGAAGTCTTCAAATTGTAAATAGTCAGCATTCTGGATATTTAAGGGTATGTTTGAGTCAATAGGGAAAATCGAGGTAGAGGTCATCAGCATAAACTCATTATGAAACAAAGTAGGACTAGGCTACGACAGTCATTTTTCAGTAGAAGGGTTGTAGGACATTGGAATATGCTACCAGGGGATGTCGCTGATGCAGTGACACTTGCTTCCTTCAAATTAGATTAGATAAATACTTTACAGAGAAGGGATTCGTTCATAAATACTCGTGGGATTAGCCCTTCTTTTATGCAGGTAGAGTAAGGTGATTTGAAGGGGCGAGACTGTGTGGAGGGGGGGGGGGGGGGGGGGGGGGGGGGGGGGTGGGGGTGGGGTGCAACCTCGGATGGCCCAAGAGGCTCTTTGTTGCACTTTTCTTTTATGTCTTTATGTCTTTATGCCAGCACTGGTCTGAGCATTGCGCAGATCAATAACGCACACCATAACATTAATCATGTACGACCTTCTGTTCTGAATTGGCGCGATGTAGTACCATTTTTGAAAAGAAAAAAAAGAAACTGTATTAAAAAATATAATAAAATCGTGTTCTGAAATTTGTCCGAAGGTGAACTATTTCCTTTAAACAAAAAATACCAAACTGTCGGCAGGGGCTATTCAGCCCCCATTGTATCTCGAAACCGCTGGACCGTTTCACTCCGGCAAAGCGGTATTCGATTCCTTGTAGCTTGAACTACATTCCTATATTCACAAATATGGCAAATTTTGTCATGGGGAGGAGGGGGGGGGGGGAAGGGAGGGCGGATACAGGTAGCACAAACTGGGGGGAAAACATGCATTTTTATATGATTTGCCATGGGACGTTGTTTGAACGCAACTTTTCATATTGATGTATTTCGCCACCCTAATTATTAGTATGCTTTAACATATAATCCTTTTAAGAGTTTGGGGATATTAAACCCAATAGCGTCCCCGGGAAGGCAATTCAAAAGAGGGGGGTATCTAAAGATGTCACTATACAACTTTTGCCGATTTGATTTATGTGTTGCTGCTTGCAATTACATGTGTAACTGTGTATGCATGTAAAAGTGAAAAAATGACAGTTTTTATTTGTGCAGTGGCGTGCTCAGGGAGGGAAGGAGAGGGGAATTGAGGAAGCTCTTGTTGCTCGCTGAACAAGCTTGTTAGCGCTTCGCCTTGCTGGATAGAAGGTGTTTGCATGCTTTTATTTGACCTGGGGACTGGTGTAATCGGTTTCTCCCCTTTGACTGATTGCCCTCGGTCCCTGGGCCCCGAGGGCCCAGGGGACCGAGGCAATCAGTCAAAGGGTTTCTTCCCTGGGCCCCGAGGTCTCCCCAGGGCAATACACACCTCTGGGGCGGGACTGGGAGGCGACGCACACGTGCGTGCCGGTACGAGGGTCGCCGCACGGCCCTGGCGTGCGCGCTCTGCCGTCGTTGTTGGTGACGTGAGGATGGATCCAGCCATTCTGCTGGCCTCCAAAATGTCTGACGCTGGAGTCGCCCTTGGGCAACCGAAAAATGACAACAAACAAAAAATACGGAACATGTGCAAGGTATTGCTATAACAGGTCATCAAGTTTCAAGTTTATATATTTTGTTATATAATTACACGTCGTGGGTCCACAATTCCCCCCTAATTTCATCCCTGGAGCGACCGTAACACTGGGCCATGCGCTTGCGCCCCACCCCTGGGACCGCCTATGCCACAAAATACAATTGCATGATACATGCAGATGATATTGTACGAGATAATCCACTGAAAAATATCGTTTTGAGTTACTAAACCAACATGTGTGTGTACACTGTACGGAGTCAAACATATGCTCCGCCCCCCCTCCTCCACCCCCCCCCCCAAAAAAAAAAATATACGTCGTCCCTGGAGTCGCCTGTGGGCAACCCAAAAAATGGAAGGAAAAATCGTGCAAGGGTGTGCAAAGGATAGCTCAAGAAGCTTTACTGAGTTTGAAATTATTATCTGTCAGATTTCCATGAAATGCCAGTGACCCAAAATGCCCTCCCAAAACTCGTTCCCTGGATGTGCCATGCGCAATCCCCCCCCCCCCCCCCCCCCCCCCCCCCCAACGAAGGAATGTTCAGCATGTCTACAAAGAGCATCAAGAAAAGGCTTGCAAGTCGTAAGCTCGTATCTACAACGGTTAGAGAATGGGAATTGATTTCCTTTGAAAGCCGAGACACGCTGAAAACCAAAACATGCCCCCCCCCCCCCCCCAAAAAAAAAAACATGCCGCCTCTGGTGAGCAGATTTTTTAGCATTGTGCCAAAATGTGCCCAATCAGTAATTAGGAAAAGTCAAAAAGTTGGATGGCCGTATCTTTAGGTACTCGTTTGGAGGCAGGAGCGGCAAAAACATTAGGGGGTCGTTTTATCCCACCCCCCCCTCAACCCCCGACACTAATAGGGTTAACGGGTGAACCACTGAAACATGTTGGCCATCCCTCTAGTTTACAGCGATACAAAAGGGGGCAGCACGACAATTATTTGATCGCCCTAAATAACTCAACCTGAGCTTTCATCAAATTCAGCAGGAGCATCACATCTTCCATTCTGGGCACCACATCTTCTAGAAGGGACATCACATATTTTCCAATACAGACATCACACCCTTTCAATAGGGACAACCATATATTTTCCAATAAGTGCATCACATCTTCCAGCAGATGCATCACATCTTCCACTAGGGCATCGCATTCATCTGAAGGAGCATCACATTTCCATTAGGGACATCACATCTTCTCCTCGGGGCATCACATATTCCACTGGGGGCATCACATCTTCTACAAGGGGCATCACCGCTTCTAGTAAGGACATCACATCTTCCAGTAGGGGCATCACAGCTTCCAGTAGAGGCATCACATCTTCCATTAGGGGCATCACATCTTCCACTAGAAGCATCGTTGGGTCAGCGACCGCGCCACCGGGTCGCACGTGCTTCCCGGCTCTCCTCTGTCGTACCACCCTCAGCACCTTCTTGTGTCGAGGAGTGCAAGTTTTGAGTGAGAGTAGTGAGTGAGAGCAGTGAATGAACGAGTGTGAGATAACGTGATTGCTTGGTGACATTTAGTGATTGCAAGTGAATAACGAGATGTTGATTTCAAATATCAAATCTGCTTAAGCTGTGGTGTTGGCTCGGAAATATTAGTCAATATTCAACAATATTAATCGATTCGTGCTGGTTTTGTGATGGCACGTGCTTACGAACCTTCGGCCGTTGGAGCTGTTTCTCGTCGCGCTGTTGACGGTCAACATCGTGCACGTGATTCTGCACGCTGCCCGTCCAGCCACCCCGCCCTGGCCGCGCCAGTTTGAACGACCCGCCGGACCAGTCAGAGAGTTCGCGTATCACTCAACAGATGGCACCACCACGAGACGCGACCCGGCCGGACCGCCGTCGGCTGACACAGGTGCGGCGTCAGCCGCTCAAGTGAATGGAGCTCACAGGGGCGAGCCCAGGTCCCGGCGGAGGGGGAGGCGTGGTGGCGTCAACTGGAGCCGACACGGTGGACACGGCTCGGAGCGACTCATCGTGGGCCCATCTCAACGTACAGCTCGCTCAAACCTAAGCTGCCAGATCTCCGCACTGACATCCACGTCCAACGTACGGATTCGATATTCTGGCGCTGAGCGAAACATGGCTCGCGCCAATATCCCCCCAGATTCGGCTGCTATCGGTGAGCGGCTATAAACTGTACAGAAGTGATCGGCCTGTTGAGCTGAACCTGCCGAAGGGGAGGGGAAGGAGTAGCCGCTTCTTGTACGTGATTGTTTAAATAAGTGAGCTGTTACCGAAACCAGAACATTGGAATCGCGACTTCACAGTTAGAAATTGTTTGGATACTGGTACATTTAGACAAGAATAGGTCTGTACTGATTGCATCGGTATACAGGGTTCCTAATTCTACGGTACGTCAACTCACCTGTGATTTCGATGATTTAGAAGGCCAGATTCAGTCGATGTTGGCTAAATACCCTCGATCTACACTTGTGTTATGCGGTGATTATAATCGGTGTCTTTTAAAAACATCTGTCGGAGACAATCATAGTATTACAGCGACTGTTCGAAATGTATGGCATTGTTGTAACAAATTGTACTTGCGCTACGTACCGGCCCATCAGGCAGTTTGCTGGATGTGATAGCGACAAATCGACCAGATCTGGTGCGGAGATCAGGAGTAACGCGATGCCATTATGGCCGAACCCCACCGATTACACCCCGGATCATTATTTCGTACCCTCCTACTGGAACTAGCCGCACAACAACGTTGTCTGTATCCACACGCCCCCGACTAGTAGGAATTGGCCAAACAAGATTTCAATCTCCAGCTGTTTTCCGCTGATTGGACAGATGTGTTTAATTCGGAGGAAACCAGTCAGAAGTTGGCACGCTTTCAGGCAATACATATCTTTATCAGTTGAATCTTGTTGCACCGCATAGACGTGTCCTGCGTGCGTGAGATCAGGGCCCCCGCCCGGTGAACCGCCCGAAAACACGGCGCCTGATTCAGAGCCGCCCGCCGCCACGCCTCAGGCAGAGGGGAGCGGGACGAGTATTTACGCATTAACCGGCTCTGCCGAGCCGCGATCCACGCCGTGACTGTGTGTCACACCTACACCGGTGAGGTCAAACGGCGCGCGGGCGCGGCGGCCTGTGGCGTGCGCTACAGCCGGTGATAGGCCGCGAAGCAGCAGCAGTGTAACTGTTCCGAATGTCTACAGCTGATACATTACACGACTATTATGTGTCGATAGGACAACCTAGACTGCCGCTAGTGTAACACCCCCTGCTGCTCCAGTTCCTACACACTGGCTCCCCCGCGTCATAACTTGTTCTTTTAAAGTTAAACCGATCTGATTTTGACACACTTTCGCATCACTTTGGCGAACATGAGGAATTCGAAATCATTAGGTGTTGACGGTATTAGCATTGACCTTCTACAAAAATACTTCTTTGGAATCGGCTTGCCTTTGCTTGATGTAGCAAATTCCAGCCTCGTCACGGCTTTTGTACCTGCCTCGTGGAAACATGCATTGGTCACCCACCCCATTCCCAAGGGCAAAGCACTAAAGGTCCGGCGGACATCAGGACCAATTTCAATTCAACCGCGCTATTACGAAACTAATTGAATGTATCGTTCAACAACAACTTACTGAATACCTTGATCAGCAACAAATTATTAGCCGATGCCCCAGCATGGTTATAGGACAAAGATCATTCCACCGAAACGGCCTTGCACGCCCGTGACTGATTTGGCACTGCAAGCCATGGACGAAGGCAAAATTTCGATCCTGTTCTTCTAGATTTGTCCAAATGCTTCGACGTAGTACCCCCATTCCAAATTACTTGAAAAGCTGTCACTTTATGGGATCGACACTGCATGGTTCTGCAGTTTACCTGGAAGGACACACGCAGCAGGTACAGCTGCCGGACGGCGGGGCAGTTCAACTGGGTTTCAGCGAGCTGGAAGCGTACCAGCTGTAGCCAGCCAGCCGTCAAAAAACCAGGAACGTTCCCATTGGGGTTTTCCAAGGGGGTGCCCTGTCCTGCACCCTCTTACCGTGCTGTACGCCAATGACCTGAGCCTGTGTGTCGGTGAGGGAGTTAGCATAATTCAGTATGCAGACGATACGCAGATCTTGGTTAGCCGGCAAGAAGCGGGACTTGCCGAGCCTCATTGAGCGCATGGAAACTTGCACTTGCGGCTTTGTTCCTTTGGTTTTGCTCCATACGGCATGAAAGTTAATGCCCAGAAAACCCAGATGATCGTCCTTGGCACTCCGGCAATGCTCCGTGACCTTCCCCTCCAGTTTCGCTCAAATTTTAGCGGCACCACTGTGACTGAATCACGCGCGGTAAAAAAACAACTTAGGGCTAGTAATTGACAGATCACTAATTTTCAAACACACATCGACACATTGCTAGAAAATGCACAGGCCTCTTACTTATCACGCTTAGTCATGCTCGTCATGTTATACCCGGCCAAGCAACTGAAGGTCATAGTAGAATCGCTTGTACTGTCCGTCGTATAGATACTGTTTGTCTGTTTATGGATCGTGTGGAACCAACCAAGTGCGAAGAATCCCAGAAAAATTGTGATTTTTTGTGCCCGAGAGTAACCGGTAGGCGACGCAATGAACATGTATCGGATGCGATTAGACTGTTAGGATGGCTTACGGCAGAGCAACTCATAGATTTTCACACGATATGTGCTGTGGAGCGTGTTATCTTGAATCAGGAGCCTGCATGTCTGAGTCATACAATCGGTCCGCGTGCCATTGATGTCCATGAACATGACACGCGTCGTGCTAGAAACTGGACGCTGCCACGCATACGCACCGAGTCCGGCCGACGAAGGCTATGCTACCGTGGTGTTTCTCTTCTGAACACACGTCTGGATCCTACCGCCCCCCCAGCTTTCGTACCACTTTGAAGGCTGCCATGAGAGCTGATGGTACCTGATATTTAGATGGGAATGCAGATCTGCCACTGTCTATCTCGTCTTATAGTGCGTGTGTGTGTGCTTTTAATTGAGTGTATTTTAATATGCCTGTTTAAGTGTTTTTTCTCCTCAACCTTAGTGTTGTCCCCCACTGTTTTATAAATATGACGTGAAAGGGTGAAAAGCCACGATTATATAGTACGTGGATCTTTTTCGAATAAACTGGAAACTGGTAACTGGTAACTGGTAATCATCACATTTTCCACTAGAGGCATTGCATCTATTCGTAGGGGAATCACATCTTCCACTAGGGGCAACAACATCTTCCACTAGGGGCATCACATCTCTCAATAGGGGCATCACATCTTCCACTAGGGGTACACTATCTTCCACTATGGGAATCACTGCTTCCACTATAGGTGCAATCAACATCTTCCACTAGGGACATCACATCTTCCCCTAGGGCAATCCTGTCTTCTAGAGAAGGGGCATCACATTTTCCAACAGTGCCCTAACATCTTCCACTAGGGGCGTCACATTTTCCAGTGGGGCATCGCATAGGGCACCACATCGCACTAGGGCACCACATCTTCCACTAGGCATCAACAGCTTCCAGTTATAGGGGCATCACATCTTCCAGTTGGGGCATAACTTTTTCCACTAAGGGCATCACATCTTCTACAAGGGGCATCACTAGGGCATCACATTTTCCAGTAGCGGAAGCACAGCTTTCAGTAGGGGCATCACATCTTCCACAAGAGGTATTGCATCATCCACAAGGGACATTAGGTACATCTTTCATTAGGGGTCATCACAGTTTTCAATAGGAGCATCACATCTTCCTGTAGGGGCATCATATCTTCCTGTAGGAGCATCACAGCTTCCACGAGGGCATCACAGCTTACACGAGGGGCATCACAGTTTCCACGAGGGCATCACATCTTCCACTAGAGGCATCACAGCTTCCACGAGGGGGCATCACAGCATCCACGAGGGGCATCACAGCTTCCAGTAGAGGCATCACATCTTCCACTAGGTCATCACATCTTCCACTAGAGGTATCGCGTCTTCTAGTAGGGCATCACATTTTTCAATAGGGCCTTAACATAGTCCACTAGGGGCAATCACGTTTTCTAGTACTAGGGACATCGCATCGCACTAGCGCATCACATCTTCCACTAGGGCATCACATCTTCCACAAGAGGCATCCCATCTTCCACTAATGGCATAATATCTTCCACAAGGGGCATCACATCAGCACCACACACCGACACCACACATACCGACACTAAGGATCATCACATCCCTCACTAGGAAATCACGCATCTTACAATAAAGTGGGTAGCACGGCCACTAGTTTGGGCATCGTGTTCCACAAGGGACTTGCAAATCTATAAGTGGTGGCATCACAATCCGAGCATACCGCATTTGCGGTATTTGCGGTATAGTAGCTACGCCCTTGGATGTTATGGGGAGCAAAATCGTATGTTTGCCTCAGGGCGTATTTTAACATAGTAACTGGGGTGGCAATTGCCACCCCAGTCATGAAGAATGCCACCCCAGTGACGGCACTTTGCCACCCCAGTTAAACAGATGCTGAAAACGCCCCTCGGCGATAAGGTAGCCCCCCGGCAGATGAGGGCCGCGCCCCTG
>JAXIVJ010007168.1:0-57500 GCA_036785665.1 Chirona hameri | reverse complement strand
CGGTAGGGTCGGTGTGAGAGACCCCGACTATAAATGACGGATGTCGCATCGTCGTGCAATATACCCCCCTCCCCCCCCCCCCCTGTAGAGAGGGTATGGTGTACAAATCACTAACAGACACTTCCATGTCCGGACATTGCCTGTTGGAAACTCCAGTGAAAGTATTTGATATTTTCATCTCTGTGCGAAGTTGGAATTTTCTCACTACTTCGGACTGACAGTTCAGCCTGTGTGTTACGTCTTTTCTCACCACTTCGGACTGACAGTTCAGCGTGTGTGTTACGCTGTATCACCACTTTGGACTGACAGTTCAGCCTGTGTGTTACGCCTTTTCTCACCACTTCGGACTGACAGTTCAGCCTGTGTGTTACGCCTTTTCTCACCACTTCAGACTGACAGTTCAGCCTGTGTGTTACGCCTTTTCTCACCACTTCGGACTGACAGTTCAGCCTGTGTGTTACGCCTTTTCTCACCACTTCGGACTGACAGTTCAGCCTGTGTGTTACGCCTTTTCTCACCACTTCGGACTGACAGTTCCTCCTGTGTGTTACGCCTTTTCTCACCACTTCGGACTGACAGTTCAGCCTGTGTGTTACGCCTTTTCTCACCACTTCGGACTGACAGTTCAGCCTGTGTGTTACGCCTTTTCTCACCACTTCGGACTGACAGTTCAGCCTGTGTGTTACGCCTTTTCTCACCACTTCGGACTGACAGTTCCTCCTGTGTGTTACACCTTTTCTCACCACTTCGGACTGACAGTTCAGCCTGTGTGTTACGCCGTATCACCGTATCCGTATGGGTTCCGTGTGGCTAAGACAATTATTCAGGACGTCCTGAGGGCGGGTCAGGCAGATCTCCGGTCGATCTCCGTCCGTCAGGCAGGTCTCCGGCCGATATACGTCCGTCGGGCTGGTCTCCGGCCGATCTCCGCCCGTCAGGCAGGTCTCCGGCCGATCTCCGGCCGTCAGGCAGGTCTCCGGCCGATCTCCGGCCGTCAGGCAGGTCTCCGGCCGATCTCCGTCCGTCAGGCAGGTCTCCATCCGATCTCCGTCCGTCAGGCAGGTCTCCGGCCGATCTCCGTCCGTCCGGCAGGTCTCCGGCCGATCTCCGTCCGTCAGGCAGGTCTCCGTCCGATCTCCGTCCGTCAGGCCGATCTCCGTCCGTCACGCATACCCTGAATAAAGATTGTGGGCTCCTGCTGACAAATTGCATTCGACGCAGTGGCGCAACCAGTATTTCATTCCGGGGGTCCTTGCCCCGGGGGCCGACCCCCTGGGTCACGCCCCCATGAATCAAATGCTCCCATTTTTGTGTGTGTTAAGTTGATTAGATTTCCGCTCCAATTTGTGACCGAGCCCTATAAGGACTCGTGAATATAGTACCTACTGTAGAGCAAATAATGGATTCTCTCCACTGACCGGCCTTGCATTGTTTTAACAGAACATATGTGTATTGTATTAACAGAACATATGTGTATTGTCTTAACAGAACATATGTGTGTTGTTTTAACAGAACATATGTGTATTGTTTTAACAGAACATATGTGTATTGTTTTAACAGAACATATGTGTGTTGTTTTAACAGAACATATGTGTGTTGTTTTAACAAAACATATGTGTATTGTTGTAACAGAACATATGTGTATTGTTTTAACAGAACATATGTGTATTGTTTTAACAGAACATATGTGTATTGTTTTAACAGAACATATGC
Source organism: Chirona hameri (assembly GCA_036785665.1). Lineage (NCBI taxonomy): Eukaryota > Metazoa > Arthropoda > Thecostraca > Balanomorpha > Balanidae > Chirona > Chirona hameri. Next base: position 55,787 of record JAXIVJ010007168.1, on the reverse strand, counting down.
GTATTGTTTTAACAGAACATATGTGTGTAGGTCAGAAAACTTTAACGACTACCATCAACTTCGATTCCGATAACCAACAGCAAACAAACTCCAACAATTAACTCCACATGCAAGCAACAAACTCCAACAATTAACCCCACATGCCACCACGTAGGGGAGACTGTACTATTTGCGCCATGATCATAATTGCGCCACCCCCGATATTACAAAAAATTATAATGAGTGAAGAGTCATGGACAATATAATTTTGAGTAGGCAGGGATGAACAAACAAATATATTTTTGTCTACACTGAGTCGACTGTTCGACAATGCAGTGGCGAAGCGGCAGGCCAAAACGTATTTTTTACTTGATAGTTGATTTTACCCATTTTCTGCGAGGTTTGCTTTACGTGCTATAACTATAATTTATATTTATGTTGCAAAGTATTTATAACAAACCACAAATCTTTATCTGGGGCATTCCACGACGAATATACAAAGATAAATTGCAAAATTACACAGTCACGTCACCGATTTTGACCAACATTGGCATGTGGGGGGTAATCTGGGGCGCTAAAGCGAGCTGTGAATGTTGTATTGCAATCCAAGCAGTAGTTCTGGAGAAATTGCCTCAAGCATTTTTCCAAGATCACTGTGCAGGTCAATCTTTGTCAGCCCATATGGCGGGGAATGTATGAAGCAATATATGTGTTATGTCATTAGAATGGCAATGAGCTATTCTATGATTTGGTGATGTTGATTTTTTATTTTCGAAAATGACTTTTTCTTGTTGTAATTTTTTTAAATTGTACACTTTTTTACACCCTTTCTCAAAAGCGTTTCAAATTTTTCGCTATGTCATTCTTACGCCTATAAGGACGTGTCAATGCAGTGCAAAGTAAAATTGATGGATATTTGCCTCCAAATATCTCAAATTTTTCCATTTTACATGCTATTTTATATACAAAATAGGTTATTCGCTAATAACTTTTGACTGAATAAAGCTAAAAGGGTACGGTAAAAGTCATTTTGGTTTTCTCGTCAAGACGCGTTGAATGTTGTGCAGCATGACTTCTTTCTGACATGCAATGACCTTGACATAAGGTCTAGGTCACGGCGCAAGGTCACCTTCCAAATGTAACTTACACGGTGATGTTATATATATCTTTAAACTTGTCGTGAAGAGAGGAATTCGGTGGTGAAAAAATAAATGGGCGATCGTTGATAATTGCAACGTAAACTGAGGTATTTTCGGGCTTTCTTTACACGGATAATGGAGTTATGAAATTGCTAATCGACATTCAAATTAAAACTAACTCGAACGTTGCCCTTGACGACCAGGCATTGTTGAAACACAATCAAATTCCACGCGAAAATAACAGTTACAAGATATATAACATCGCCACATAGGTCACATTTGGAAACTTGACCTTGAACCTTGACCTTGACCTTAGGCGAAGATCACCAAATGTCAGAAAGGTATCAAACTGCATATCATTCAACTTGTCTTGACGACAATAAACAAATGGCGTTCAAAAACAAAAACAAGCACACAAACAAAAACACAGTCAGGTATGGCATTTTAAGAGGCGCACTGAAAACTTGCTTACCCTTTCCTAGAGGGTAAACCCACCAAATCGGGTAACAGGTCCCACAGAAGTTGTTCACCACCCACCGGGTGGTAAACTCTTTTCATTTACTCTCGCCCAGAGGATGTTTTTTTTTCTCTCGAGATTACCCTCTGCGAACGGATAACCCCTGAACGTTACCCATGGTGAGAGGGTTTACTCTCTCACAAAGGGTAACGTTAAGAGGTTACTCACTTGAACTGGTGGACTGTCGACGGACCAGCCACATCCCCAAAGCGGTTTGATAGTCAGGTTATTGACACAGGGACGCAACGCCATGGGAAGTGTTGGGAGGGGGGGGGGGGGCAACGAAACTTCACGAAATACCAACGAAAAGATCTGGTTTTCAGAGGAAATCATACCCCTATTTTTGACAGATTGCCGCTCTTCACGACCTGGAAAAACTAAAAGGCAAAAACAAAAAGGTTATAGCAAAACAAAATGACCGAACGTGGGGGTGATGCCCCCTCCCCCGTTCCTACGCCATGTGGTTAGACTCACCTCGCGTAGGGTCCGCCAGAGCAGCATGTCCAGCTGTGATGGTCTGCTGAGTGGCGTCAGTGTCTGCTGAGCGGCGTCAGTTGTTGCTGAGCGGCGTCAGTGGCTGCTGAGCGGCGTCAGTGGCTGCTGAGCGGCGTCAGAGGCTGCTGAGCGGCGTCAGTGGCTGCTGAGCGGCGTCAGTGTCTGCTGAGCGGCGTCAGTAGCTGCTGAGCGGCGTCAGTGTCTGCTGAGCGGCGTCAGTGTCTGCTGAGCGGCGTCAGACGCTGCTGAGCGGCGTCAGTGGCTGCTGAGCGGCGTCAGTGGCTGCTGAGCGGCGTCAGTGGCTGCTGAGCGGCGTCAGTGCCTGCTGAGCGGCGTCAGTGTCTGCTGAGCGGCGTCAGTGGCTGCTGAGCGGCGTCAGTGGCTGCTGAGCGGCGTCAGTGGCTTCTGAGCGGCGTCAGTGGCTACTGAGCGGCGTCAGTGCCTGCTGAGTGGCGTCAGTGGCTGCTGATCGGCGTCAGTAGCTGCTGAGCGGCGTCAGTGCCTGCTGAGCGGCGTCAGTGGCTGCTGAGCGGCGTCAGTGTCTGCTGAGCGGCGTCAGTGGCTGCTGAGCGGCGTCAGTGTCTGCTGAGCGGCGTCAGTGTCTGCTGAGCGGCGTCAGTGTCTGCTGAGCGGCGTCAGTGTCTGCTGAGCGGCGTCAGTGGCCTGCTGAGCGGCGTCAGTGACCTGCTGAGCGGCGTCAGTGCCTGCTGAGCGGCGTCAGACTGCCCGCTGCCGGCGCCAGCAGAGCGCTCCGTCTCGGCGACTCGCCCTTATATCTACCTGTGGGCGGCGCTTCGCCCTGCATAATTACACATTAGCTCGGTGGCGAATAGCAGAGCATGTCGTAGCAAAGCGCTTCTGAGACGACTTGACTGCGGCACCGCGCGCCCAGGCCGAGATTGTGGCGGGCAGGCACGCGCCCAGGCCGAGATTGTGGCGGGCAGGCGCGCGCCCAGGCCGAGATTGTGGCGGGCAGGCGCGCGCCCAGGCCGAGATTGTGGCGGGCAGGCGCGCGCCCAGGCCGAGATTGTGGCGGGCAGGCGCGCGCCCAGGCCGAGATTGTGGCGGGCAGGCGCGCCCAGGCCGAGATTGTGGCGGGCAGGCGCGCGCCAAGGCCGAGATTGTGGCGGGCAGGCGCGCGCCCAGGCCGAGATTGTGGCGGGCAGGCGCGCGCCCAGGCCGAGATTGTGGCGGGCAGGCGCGCGCCCAGGCCGAGATTGTGGCGGGCAGGCGCGCGCCCAGGCCGAGACTGTGGCGGCAGGCGCGCGCCCAGGCCGAGATGGTGGCGGGCAGGCGCGCGCCCAGGCCGAGACTGTGGCGGGCGGGCGCGCGCCCAGGCCGAGATTGTGGCGGGCAGGCGCGCGCCCAGGCCGAGATTGTGGCGGGCAGGCGCGCGCCCAGGCCGAGACTGTGGCGGTCAGGCCAGGTCACCGAGCGACCAGACGACCAGCTGCGGCCAGCACACGCGCACACGCCCGGGTAGGGCAAAATCACTACGTGTTCGGGTAGTGGGAGGTTAGTACGAACCCTCCCCTTAGCGTTTCGTCCCCAATTGAGCTAGAGCTTCGAGTCAAAGACGAGCGTCTTGCTTGTGACAAGAGGAAGCCGCTGATACCCGATTTTAAGGTATTTGGTCATTAGGTGACCTCTGAGGTCATGTCACTGACCCAAAAGTCATACAATTGTAAATGCGTATAAATTAAATTGTATCGAGCTAGAATCGTGAATGAGCATATCATAATGCTTAATGGGTGCTAAATTCGTAATCAGCGTCACAAAATATCCTAAAAAACTGCCAAATTCCAAAAAGTTCATGTTAGGTCATCTGGGGTCAGTGACCTCGGTTGACCTGTGGAAGCGCATGGCCCAAGTGGAACATATAAATATGTAAAATGGATCCTAAATTTGAAATCAGCGTCACAAAATGCCCTTGAAACCGCCAGAAGCCCAAAAAAATTATCTGAGGTCATCGGAGGTCAATGACCTCAGTTGTCTTCTGAAAAGGTCAATCGAGGTCACAATCTCAGTGGAAACCACAACTGTCAACTGGAAACACCTGTGCATATGCTCCTGAACAACAAATAATCGAAAACTGCACAAGTTACAAGCATCGATACTGCGGGACGCCAGGTGCGCCTAACATGACCTTGAGAAACAGGTCATAGGTCACGGGTCATGTGGGTTAGAAATACAAAAATTGCAGAGTGGGTGTGATTTTTTCTTCTTCAAAAGTAGGGTACTGAAAGTTGCATCGAAATCGGTTGGAAACTACGTGAGTTATTCCAGAAAAACCGAGGGAGGGGTGTGGCATCCACCCCCTACCCGGGCGAGGGTTAATTTCGATCTCTGAAATGTTTCTCGGAAAATGCCTAAAAATGGGTCAAAATTGCAAAAAATCAAAAATCACCGACTTCATTTTCACAAATCCCAGTCCGGTAACTGTTAGGAAACACATATTTCCATGTTTTTTGCTTTTCATGGTCATGTGAAGCATCTTTTGGTAATTTTGCATTGGAAATCGGTTCGAAATTGACCAAATTACAGTATTGACTAAATTACGGTATTGACTAATGACCAAATTACGGAATTATCGTACGATTTTGACCTCAAGGCAATGCCCCGATCGCATTGCCGGCCTCTAGTTTCTTAATGCAATATGAAGCAAAATCCGATGAGTGATCAACGCAAGTTAACGGAAGCGTGCAAGGGCAACTGTTGAAAATACCTATATCGAAAACCAACGTGTTTTGTTTTCAATCGATAGGATACCAGGCTATTACGATACAATAAACTCTGAACTGAGTTGACGCAAAATTGGTTCATAGGAATCTTTTAAGACTGGCATCGAAACACTCTACCTCCAGATAATTCAAAATCATAGAAAGAAGAGAAACATGTTTACATGTTTTTCTGAGTTCGAAGATTTCCACCGGGCCGTCGCTCGGAAAGTGGGAGGAGCTTGTGTGTGTGTCTGCGTGTCTGCGTGTCTGCGTGGCTGCGTGGCTGTCTGGCTGTCTGGCTGTCTGGCTGCCGGTCTGCCGGTCTGCCGGTCTGCCGGTCTGCCGGTCTGCCGGTCTGCCGGTCTGCCGGTCTGCCGGTCTGCCGGTCTGCCGGTCTGCCGGTCTGCCGGTCTGCCGGTCTGCCGGTCTGCCGGTCTGCCGGTCTGCCGGTCTGCCGGTCTGCCGGTCTGCCGGTCTGCCGGTCTGCCGGTCTGCCGGTCTGCCGGTCTGCCGGTCTGCCGGTCTGCCGGTCTGCCGGTCTGCCGGTCTGCCGGTCTGCCGGTCTGCCGGTCTGCCGGTCTGCCGGTCTGCCGGTCTGCCGGTCTGCCGGTCTGCCGGTCTGCCGGTCTGCCGGTCTGCCGGTCTGCCGGTCTGCCGGTCTGCCGGTCTGCCGGTCTGCCGGTCTGCCGGTCTGCCGGTCTGCCGGTCTGCCGGTCTGCCGGTCTGCCGGTCTGCCGGTCTGCCGGTCTGCCGGTCTGCCGGTCTGCCGGTCTGCCGGTCTGCCGGTCTGCCGGTCTGCCGGTCTGCCGGTCTGCCGGTCTGCCGGTCTGCCGGTCTGCCGGTCTGCCGGTCTGCCGGTCTGCCGGTCTGCCGGTCTGCCGGTCTGCCGGTCTGCCGGTCTGCCGGTCTGCCGGTCTGCCGGTCTGCCGGTCTGCCGGTCTGCCGGTCTGCCGGTCCGCCGGTCCGCCGGTCCGCCGGTCCGCCGGTCCGCCGGTCCGCCGGTCCGCCGGTCCGCCGGTCCGCCGGTCCGCCGGTCCGCCGGTCCGCCGGTCCGCCGGTCCGCCGGTCCGCCGGTCCGCCGGTCCGCCGGTCCGCCGGTCCGCCGGTCCGCCGGTCCGCCGGTCCGCCGGTCCGCCGGTCCGCCGGTCCGCCGGTCCGCCGGTCCGCCGGTCCGCCGGTCCGCCGGTCCGCCGGTCCGCCGGTCCGCCGGTCCGCCGGTCCGCCGGTCCGCCGGTCCGCCGGTCCGCCGGTCCGCCGGTCCGCCGGTCCGCCGGTCCGCCGGTCCGCCGGTCCGCCGGTCCGCCGGTCCGCCGGTCCGCCGGTCCGCCGGTCCGCCGGTCCGCCGGTCCGCCGGTCCGCCGGTCCGCCGGTCCGCCGGTCCGCCGGTCCGCCGGTCCGCCGGTCCGCCGGTCCGCCGGTCCGCCGGTCCGCCGGTCCGCCGGTCCGCCGGTCCGCCGGTCCGCCGGTCCGCCGGTCCGCCGGTCCGCCGGTCCGCCGGTCCGCCGGTCCGCCGGTCCGCCGGTCCGCCGGTCCGCCGGTCCGCCGGTCCGCCGGTCCGCCGGTCCGCCGGTCCGCCGGTCCGCCGGTCCGCCGGTCCGCCGGTCCGCCGGTCCGCCGGTCCGCCGGTCCGCCGGTCCGCCGGTCCGCCGGTCCGCCGGTCCGCCGGTCCGCCGGTCCGCCGGTCCGCCGGTCCGCCGGTCCGCCGGTCCGCCGGTCCGCCGGTCCGCCGGTCCGCCGGTCCGCCGGTCCGCCGGTCCGCCGGTCCGCCGGTCCGCCGGTCCGCCGGTCCGCCGGTCCGCCGGTCCGCCGGTCCGCCGGTCCGCCGGTCCGCCGGTCCGCCGGTCCGCCGGTCCGCCGGTCCGCCGGTCCGCCGGTCCGCCGGTCCGCCGGTCCGCCGGTCCGCCGGTCCGCCGGTCCGCCGGTCCGCCGGTCCGCCGGTCCGCCGGTCCGCCGGTCCGCCGGTCCGCCGGTCCGCCGGTCCGCCGGTCCGCCGGTCCGCCGGTCCGCCGGTCCGCCGGTCCGCCGGTCCGCCGGTCCGCCGGTCCGCCGGTCCGCCGGTCCGCCGGTCCGCCGGTCCGCCGGTCCGCCGGTCCGCCGGTCCGCCGGTCCGCCGGTCCGCCGGTCCGCCGGTCCGCCGGTCCGCCGGTCCGCCGGTCCGCCGGTCCGCCGGTCCGCCGGTCCGCCGGTCCGCCCGTCCGCCCGTCCGCCCGTCCGCCGGTCCGCCCGTCCGCCCGTCCGCCCGTCCGCCCGTCCGCCCGTCCGCCCGTCCGCCCGTCCGCCCGTCCGCCCGTCCGCCCGTCCGCCCGTCCGCCCGTCCGCCCGTCCGCCCGTCCGCCCGTCCGCCCGTCCGCCCGTCCGCCCGTCCGCCCGTCCGCCCGTCCGCCCGTCCGCCCGTCCGCCCGCCCGCCCGCCCGATCAGCGGAGCTGAGTCAGTGGCGCTAGGTGGCGGCGGCATGTTTTCATCCTCTGGTGCGAGTGGGTGCTTCAGGCGCAGCATGGAGACTAAATCCGCAGTGGGCTGTGCCAGAGATTCGCTGGATGTGAGCACTCTGAGCGCCGCCCCGATGTCACCGTCCATGCACTTTGCTTGCACCCTGCGAGCCACATCCTCACAGGAGCCGGAGTATGGAGTGATGTTGTGTTGCCCTTGGTCACGTAGCGCATGCACAGGTAGGTCCTTTTCAATAGCTTGTCGCTTTATGATTGTGGCAAGAGAACATTTTCGATCGGCTTTGAGCCCAGGAGACCTCAGGACGCTGACCGCGAAGGAGAACAAGCGCCACCAAGCGTCCGGGCTTGTGCTTGTGCTCGAAGTGGCTTCATTTATTCGTTGGGAGAGGCTGTGGGCAACTACCGCACGCGCCGGTTTAGGGATTAACCTGATGATTTGTGTTGACCCGCGGAGCTGTTCCAACCCTGTGGGTATGTTTTCCGGTCTTCCTTCACTTGGCTTAGCCGTCTCCTTTTCGACGCCTTCTTCCATTGTGTTCTTTGTTGAGCGGAGTTGCGATGGGGTGCGGTCCTTTCTCAGGCACACATCGCAATGCCATATGGCTAGGGCCCGGGCCTGAGCCACAGTGAGTTTCGCGCAGGAAGTGTGCCATCGCTCATCACATCCGCTGCAGACAATTGCAGCCTTTCGGACTGATTGACTTGCACAGGCCGCGCAAGATACGACATCTCCACTGGATTTTGGTGGTGATGGTATTGATGCTGCTATATCATCATTGGTGTCTGGTTAGGTGGTGACTCGTAGGTTCTCGGTTCACAACGGCACGTTCTTGAGGGTAAAAAATGGCATAGTTTTTCGTCCGAAAAAAACGCCTACACAAAATAACCTAAACACAGTTGATTTCAATGTTAATTTAGAATAATCCATCCACTTACTCAGTTCGTGTGCGCGGCCCATGTAAGGGGACATTCCGTACCACATAATGACACCAGAGACCGTCATATCTTCATCTTGGCAACTTTATACAGTGAGGCTGAAAACTGGCGCCAACCACGTCTTAGCTCGCCACGAATGTCGAGGTAAGAACTGCTTTGAAATCTTCATGTTTTTCCTTGAATAAAGCAGTATAGTCTTCAGACTTCCGGCCACTTGTCTAAATTTTAATAAGCTAGGGGGGGATTGATCGAAGTTGAAGCGAAACTTGTGGCTATACTTTGCATTCAGCACATGACATATGGCTAGCACATCGCAGCTGAGAAGTTCATCCAAAGATTCAAAGTTCATCCAAAGATTTGTCTCAGGTCAGTATCACGAGCCCTGGATCAAAATATTTTGTTTTCACATTATCTCTGTCGTTTAGTTATGAAGCAGAATAGATCAATTATAATAGTACAGGATTCTTAGTAGTAGGATAGAATGTTTTTTTCTTCTCACGACTACTTTTGCCAGATTATACAATTCTGGCGCGCCAGGGACAAATAACAATAACAATTTATATTCCCAGCTTTTCGCTTTTACCTATGGCTCGCTACATTCAATATGCAAAGTTGCGATATTCACATATATAGTTCTTCACTTCATTTTCAATTCCCTGTGATTAATTTTGAGTAGAGCTTAGTAGCGACCAGTGACTTTCTTCTAATATACAGTGTGGAATATTGCGCAGTACGTGAAATGTTGTTGATGATCTGCTGCAAAATCAATGGTTCTATTTTTATTTCACCGCCAGCTTACTATGATTTTCATTTTAGCATTGCCCATTTTAGCATCGTCCTTGGACAAGAATCTTGCTTATTTCTGTCAATCTTTCATCAAGAATCAAGATTCTGCAGAATATAATTAAAAGCATCTCCAAAAGTGATTAAGATGGCATGTTATGTCAGTTATACAGTTCAAGAGTTATTGAAAAGGCCAGTTTATCTTTTCAGAGGAATGTGCGTGCACACTGAGAGAGAATGTGCCAGTCATCGAATTCCTGAACTAAATGGCGTATTTCCACATTTTGGCCGGATCGCAATACCTACGTGTATACTCATCGCCAATATTATCCCATCATAGACACTCTGCTGGACGTAGTCGGTGACTTCAGCCGCAACATGGACGAAGGCCGTGTCACGAGTCTGCCCGGTGGACCTGTCCAAGGTCTGTAATTGTAGGAACCGTAATATGCTACTAAATGAGCTAGAATGCTATGGCATATTTTGCCACTCTGATTCGAAGAATATTTTGGATGTCGCAAACGGATCTTAAAAGGCCGTGAAACGGAGCGAGATATTCCAGTGGGATTGGTGCATCATCTACAACTGCGCGATAGAACAAAAACTTTAACGTTATCGTGTTTATCCCCTCAAAGCGCTTCGAATCATATTATTTTGCATTTGGTTTAAGTCAAAGGAATTTTTGCCTCAGTTCAGCAGGGTCATCCGAGGTTATCCGAGGGTCATATGGCGGCCCAGATGGGTCGCACGGCGCATTTTTGAAGCGCCGACGAGATAAACACAATGGTGTCAGTGTAACGTCTGTATCTGTACTTAATCAAAAGTTGCTGGCAAAAACTTGTTGGTGACCTCGGATGACTTCATTTGACTTTAAATGATTCACTGATTCAAATTGTGCCTGGTTCATCAGGAATGAGCTGTAATAACATGCTTTTGAAAGATTTGGTATGATATAATGTGTATTAGTTGAATAAGAAGCATTTGCAATTTGTATAATTGACTTTTATTGGTGAAGTCACATGTTCTACTCTACCTGACCTTAGGTCACCGATATCAAATATCTGAGATAAACGAATTGTAGGCACTTATGGCCTAGTTAAATCCTATAATATATAAACCACTCAGCCTAAAACTGTGGCTGTGGCACGACTGCAAACGTGTTGGAGGTGGAATCACGTGACCTGATCTGAGATGATCCGAGGTCAAAAATTGCACACAATGTGGATGATTGCACACAATGTGAAAAATTGCGCACAGCGTGGAGGCTCCACGACCGTCCCCATCACTTTCGGCGTGGTCCAAGGCTCAATTCTGGGACCAGTGTTATATTTACTTTTTACTAATGACTTGACATCGTTTTTATGTGATACCAAGACGGTGTTATATGCTGACGACGTGCAATTTATCCACTGTGGCCTCCCCAACCAACAGGGAGAGCTACAACGAGACATCGAGTTAACGGTGAGCAAAGCCCAGCGATGGCTTGTTGAAAACACTCCTAAAATTAACCCAACCAAATCTGACCTGGTTCTCATTTCTTCTCGACAGAGGATGTTTGGACACAATTTCGAAGTACGTTTTGGCAATGCAACGCTTCACCCATCTGGTAGTGTGAAAATTCTAGGGGTCGTTTTGGACAGTAATCTTTCTTTTGAAAAGCATGTTTCTATCATGACGCAACGATGCTACGCAACGCTGTTCGGTCTGTCAAAATTTGCACACCGACTGCCAAAAAAAGTAAAAAAGTTTATAATCGAATCATTGTTTTTTTCTCGCATATATTGTATTGTGCGACGGTCTGGGCAGGCTACAACGCAACATAACGTAAACGTATACAACAATAATAAAGCACAGCGCAAGAATTGTGAAATGCTGTCGTCAGACACGTATAATGCCTATGGATGTGGATTGAAATGGCCGAAAATGGACGAACTTGTTACCGAGCGAGACCTGGTGACGGTACATCGTCTGTTGTATGATAATAATGCACCGATCTGTCTGAGAGACTTGCTGTCGTACCGCGAGAATGTGTCCGCCAGAGAAACTCGAGGTTCTGCAGCGGGGCTGCTGCACATGCCTCGAGTCCGTACCGACCACGCCCGTCGATCGTTCAAATTTCGGTCAACGGCCAAACGGAACGAGGCGCCGGGCGAAGTGCGAGACGCTGGAGCAGTGACGGTGTTTAGTACGTGGGTGAGGGAGTGGCTGACATCAGATCGCTAGCTGCGAGAACCGACTGTCTTGTGCTTGTAACGCTTTTGTGTCGACAATTTTGTATGTGGATTTATTTTAATATTGTAACTGTGATACAATGTAAAATGACACTTGTCATGAAAAACCGTGTCTTGCGGATGACATACCAATAAACGTTGATTGATACCCAAACACCTGTGTCAAAAACAGCGGCGCGCAGCGCCGGCTGCACCGCTGTTCTTTCCTCGAAAACCTTAGTGGGTGGGGTTAATAAGTTTGTTGAGTTTTAAAAATCCGTAGCTGCCCCTCCAAGTAACGAGAGGCTAATAATAATAAAGTTCATAATCTGATGAAAATATACCGAAAATCATAATTATTATGTACGTTACACTTACATGGTGTGGATGAACGATTGACTTGACATGTCTGACGAACCTTATACATTTTGACCCGGGATACAGCTAGAGAAAACAGTGAAAAACATGGGAATGAGCACATTATGGGAAAATATGTTTTTAATACATATTTTCCCATAATTCCAATAATTTAAAACACTTGTAAAAAGTGTTTTAAAATCGATTTAGAAAACTCTTCATTTCCCATTGTTTCAACAAGACATGCCCTCGGGCGCCCTCTTACATCAGTCACAGGCGTCTTGCCAGATCTAGTAGGAACTAAACTTTGAACCCCCTGCAATTAACGGCGAATCTGTTTCGTAAACAAAATAATACTTTTGCTTAGAACATGTGAAGGTGTATGCAGTAATGTAACGGATGTTTAGTACTGTTCGTGTCTTAGTTTTGTCCAGCGCTGCTGTTCAAGTCGCTTTCATGAGATGCTAAGCCAATTTAGGTGTAGCAAAGTGTTAAACGAAGCAAGGCATTACAAAGAAATAACGTTATCGCTGTTGACCTGGGATGATCCGTCAGCGGTGCTGACATCTGAAGTAATTATTCGATATCGTAAGTGTTGCATAGGGCGGAGGCGTTCGTTGACGACGTACGGACGTGAGTTGTAATGTGAATGGTGTTGTGTTGTTGTTTAACCAAACTGGGCTGCTAGGCCGCGTCGTGACAGTCTGGGGAGTACGGGCACTGACGTCTGACATCAATATAATACCTAGACAGCCAACTCGCGCGCCGCATACGCCGCGCGGCCTGGCACGGCCCGTTCCCACACTGTGTGGTGGCGTCAGCCGTCCTGGGGGCAAAACATCGCGGGCGCCATAGGGACCAATGTATAAATGTCAAATCTGAGCGGCGCCCTGGCTGGGCTACGCTTGGAAAAAGTGGTGCAAAGTAGCATCATATTATTCGTTGGAGATTCTAGATTGAGCCCAAACGAATTATAAGGTTCCACCTGGTCATGGAATTTCTGGAGAGCAGCTAACATGATCGGTTACCATGGCCTTATTTGGGGTGTAAAAACACGTTATATCGTTCACTTTCCGTTGCAAATTCGATCTAAGCTTCATATACTTCATATACTAAGCTTAGATCGCAATTTGCAACGGAAAGTGAACGGTATAACGTGGTTGTTACATCCCAAATAAGGCCATGGAGACCGCTCATTTCAGCTGCTCTCCAGAAATTCCATGACCAGGTGGAACGTTATAATTCGTTTTGGCTCAATCTAGAATCTCCGGCGAATAATATGATGCACTATGGCGCTCCGCGATGTTTTGCCCTCCAGGGCTGGTGAGTTAGTGGTGGCGCCACCACACAGTGTGGGAACGGCCCTCCAGGGCTGGTGAGTTAGTGGTGGCGCCACCACACAGTGTGGAAACTGCCGGGCGCCGCAAGATGGCAATCTATCTATTTTTATGGATGTCAGTGAGTACGGGCGGCGAACCCAGCGACTCAGCGTTCTATCTATTTTTATGGATGTCAGTGAGTACGGGCGGCGAACCCAGCGACCCAGCGTTCTATCTATTTTTATGGATGTCAGTGAGTACGGGCGGCGAACCCAGCGACCCAGCGTTGGCGAGCGTAACCGCGAGCGTCGTGGCACCCCGGGGGAAAGGCCGAAGCAAATGGAACAATGTGCAGGAACAATGTGGGGAACGAGTGGGGTACGGTAACGGTAACGGGGCAGTGTAACGAAGCACGGGAACGGACGGGAACGGGGACGGGGCACAGGAACGGACACGGAGACTAGCACGGGCACGGGAACATGGACGGGAACATGAACGGAACCGGAACGGGGTGTAGGGAGTTAGGCACAGCATCGGGAACGGGCAGGAAAATGGGCATGTGTACATGCATCTGGAACAGGCATGGGAACAGGCACGGGAACAGGCACGATAACAGGCACGAGACTGGACACGGAAACGGGAACAGCAACAGGCATTGGAATGCGCACGGGAACAGGCATGGGTACAGGAACAGGTTACGGTAACGGAGCAGGGGAACGGGTAGGTAGAACAGGGGAACGGGTAGGTAGAACAAGGGAACGGGTAGGTAGAACAGGGGAACGGGTAGGTATAACAGGGGAACGGGTAGGTAGAACAAGGGAACGGGTAGGTAGAACAGGGGAACGGGTAGGTAGAACAGGGTAACGGGTAGGTAGAACAGGGAAACGGGTAGGTATAACAGGGGAACGGGTAGGTAGAACAGGGGAACGGGTAGGTAGAACAGGGGAACGGGTAGGTAGAACAGGAGAACGGAAAGTGTCTGTGTCAACTCCGGATGACATATTTCTGGCAATTAAACGGTTAAACTGTGCAGACTGTGAACGGCATGGGACTTGGGAGAAAAACGAAAACGGAACGAGGAACAACGAGAATGGTTTTGCTTAGTACATGTAAAGTTGTATGCAGTAATGTGCCCGTCGTTTAGTGTTTATGTCTTAAGTTTGCCTTGCACAGTTCTGTCCAAATCGCTTTCATAACATATAAATCAGACCGGGAAATGGGCCGCGAACGAATTGGTTGGCTATATAAATAAATAGCAGTAATGTGTCCTATGCTTAATAAATACCTAAATCGGACCGGTTAATGGGCAGCGAACACATTTGTTGGCAATATCCATTAGCTGTCTTCTCAATGGCTTGCTATATAAATTAGCTGGCTCAATAAATACATGGCTCTATAAATTGCAGGCCTTCTCTATCTCTACTATATTATTAATTATAACATGTCCGTCCGTCCACCGTCCGAGTGTCATCCCTAACAACTCCTAATAACTCGACGTCGGTTTCGGTTAGGTGCGCGAAAATTGGCTCGCAGGTCTGGTGGTACAGTCCCATCATCGTATTAAAGTTTGGCATCGATCCGACAGCGGACGCGGCCGCAGCACCCGCCAAAGGGGTCCGGGGCAGGCCTAGGCCGTCTGCGGATGACCAGCACGTGCTCTCCGCTCAGATTGTTGGCTCACAAAACTGAACGTTTCAAACAGGGGGGTCGAAGTTTAGTTCCTACTAGATCTGGCAAGACGCCTGTGACGTATGTAAGATGGCGCCCGAGGGCATGTTTTTGTTGAAGCAATGGGAAATGGAGCGTTTTCTAAATTGATTTTAAACACTTTTTGAAAGTGTTTTAAGTTATTGGAATTATGGGAAAATATGTTTCAAAAAAACATATTTTCCCATAATGTGCTCATTCCCATGTTTTTCACTGTTTTCTCTAGCCGTATCCCGGGTCAAAATGTATAAGGTTCGTCAGAAATTTCAACAGTTCATCTACACCATGTAAGTGTAACGTGCATAATAATGATGATTTTCGATATATTTTCATCGGATTATGAACTTTATTATTATTAGCCTCTCGTTACTTGGAGGGGCAGCTACGGATTTTTAAAACTCAACACACTTATTAACCCCACCCACTAAGGTTTTCGAGGAAAGAACAGCGGTGCAGCCGGCGCTGCGCGCCGCCGTTTTTGCCACAGGTGTTTGGGTATCAATAATCGTGTATTCGTATGTCATCCGCAAAACACGGCTTTTCATGACAAGTGTCATTTTACATTGTATCACAGTTACACTATTAAAATAAATCCACATACAAAATTGTCGACACCAAGGCGTTAAAAGCACAAGACAGTCGGTTCTCGCAGAGTTAGCGATCTGCTGTCAGCCACTCCCTCACCCACGTACTAAACGCCTTCACTGCTCCAGCGTCTCGCATTTCGCCCGGCGCCTCGTTCCATTTGGCCGTTGACCGAAATTTGAACGATCGACGGGCGTGCTCGGTACGGACTCGAGGCATGTGCAGCAGCCCCGCTGCAGAACCTCGGGTTTCTCTGGTGGACACATTCTCGCGGTACTACAACAAATCTCTCAGACAGATCGGTGCATTATTATCATACAACAGACGATGTATACCATCACCAGGTCTCGCTCGGCAACAAGTTCGTCCACTTTCGGCCATTTCAATCCACATCCATAGGCATTATACGTGTCTGACGACTGCATTTAACAATTCTTGCGCTGTGCTTCTTTTTTTGTATACGTTTACGTTGTGTTGCGTTGCAGCCTGCCCAGACCGTCGCACAATACAATATAATGCGAACAAAAACTATGCAATATATGCGAAAAAAACAATGATTCAATGATACACTTTTTTTACTTCTTTTGGCAGTCGGTGCACAAATTTTGACAGACCGAACAGCGTTGCGTAGCATCGTTGCGTCATGATAGAAACATGCTTTTTGAAAGTAAGATTACTGTCCAAAACGACCCCTAGAATTTTCGCACTACCAGATGGGTGAAGCGTTGCATTGCCAAAACGTAATTCGAAATTGTGTCCAAACATCTTTTGTCGAGAAGAAATGAGAACAAGGTCATATTTGGTTGGGTTAATTTTAAGAGTGTTTTCAACAAGCCATCGATGGGCTTCGCTCAGTTTTGACTAGATGTAGCTCTCCCTGTTGGTTGGGGAGGCCACAGTGGATAAATTGCAAGTCAGCATATAACACCGTCTTGGTGTCACATAAAAACGATGTCAAGTCATTAGTAAAAAGTAAATATAACACTGGCCCCAGAATTGAGCCTTGGACCACGCCGCAAGTGATGGGGACGGTCGTGGAGCCTCCGCACTGTGTGCAATTTTTCACATTGTGTGCATTCGTCCACATTGTGTGCAATTTTTGACATCGCGTCATCTCAGATCAGGTCACGTGATTCCACTTCCAAAACGTTTGCGGTCCTGCCACAGCCACACTTTTAGGCTGAGTGGTTTATATATTACAGGATTTAACTAGGCCATAAGTACCTACAATTCGTTTATCTCAGATGTTGTATATCGGTGACCTAAGGTCAGGTAGAACACGTGACTTCCACAATAAAAGTCAATGATAAAAATTGTAAATGCTTCTTATTCAACTGATACATATTATATCATACCAAATCTTTCAAAATCATGTTATTATAGGTCATTATTGATGACCCAGGCACAAGTTTAATCAGTCAGTCATTCAAAGTCATCTGAGGTCATCCGAGGTCACCAACAAGTTTTTGCCAACAACTTTTGATTAAGTACAGATACAGACGTTAAACGGACACCATTGTGTTTATCTCGTCGGCGCTTCAAAAAAATGCACCGTGCGACCCACCTGGGCCGCCATATGACCCTCGGATAACCTCGGATGACCCTGCTGAACTGAAACAAAGATTCCTTTGACTTAAACCAATTTCAAAATAATATGTTTCGAAGCGCTTTGAGGGGATAAACACGATAACGTTAAAGTTTTTGTTCTATCGCGCTTGGATAAGACGTTATTAACTAAACACTTTTTGCCAAACAGTTTGTATGACCTTTTATAGCCTCTGGATTCAGGATCCTAAACTCTGAGATCTGACCTGAGAAAAAATTTGAGAACACCAATGGCGGTAGCATTTTTCAAGTGCTTTCGGTTGCTTTTTTTGTGTTTTACCTATATAGTTCCCGATATATTTTTGGGTTTCTAGGGCAAAATCCCAAAATTATCCAATTTGACCTTTGATGATCTCTAGGGGCTTCAATACTGACCCGAGACAAAAAAGTGACTGAAGTGGTTTCGACATGATTTGTTCACGCACTATCGAACAGTATTTTTCATTCCGTTTCTCCTAATAAGACCCGAGATAGAAGGGGGCGTAAAGACGACCAGAGACAGACCAGAGACGGACCAGAGACAGACCAGAGACGGACCAGAGACAGAACAGAGACGGACCAGAGACAGACCAGAGACAGACCAGAGAGGGACCAGAGACGGACCAGAGACAGACCAGAGACGGACCAGAGACGGACCAGAGACGGACAAGAGACGGACCAGAGACGGACCAGAGACGGACCAGAGACAGAACAGAGATGGACCAGAGACGGACCAGCAGCTGACCAGAGACGGACCAGAGACAGACCAGAGACGGACCAGAGACAGACCAGAGACGGACCAGCAGCTGACCAGAGACGGACCAGAGACAGACCAGAGACGGACCAGAGACGGGCCAGAGACGGACCAGAGACGGACCAGAGACGGACCAGAGACGGGCCAGAGACGGACCAGAGACGGACCAGAGACGGACCAGAGACGGACCAGAGACAGACCAGAGATGGACCAGAGACGGACCAGCAGCTGACCAGAGACGGACCAGAGACAGACCAGAGACGGACCAGAGACAGATCAGAGACGGACCAGCAGCTGACCAGAGACGGACCATAGACGGGCCAGAGACGGGCCAGAGACGGACCAGAGACGGACCAGAGACGGACCAGAGACGGACCAGAGACAGACCAGAGACAGACCAGAGACGGACCAGGGACGGACCAGAGACAGACCAGAGACGGACCAGAGACGGACCAGAGACGGACCAGAGACGGATTAGAGACGGACCAGAGACAGACCAGAGAAGGACCAGCAGCTGACCAGAGATGGACCAGAGACGGGCCAGAGACGGACCAGAGACAGACGAGAGACGGACCAGCAGCTGACCAGGGACAGACCAGAGACGGACCAGAGACGTACCAGAGATAGACCAGATACGGACCAGAGACAGACCAGAGACAGACCAGAGACGGACCAGCAGCTGACCAGAGACAGACCAGAGATAGACCAGAGGCGGACCAGAGACAGACCAGAGACGGACCAGAGACAGACCAGAGATGGACCAGAGACAGACCAGAGATAGACCAGATATGGACCAGAGATAGACCAGAGATGGACCAGAGATAGACCAGAGACGGACCAGAGACAGACCAGAGACGGACCAGAGGCAGACCAGAGACAGACCAGAGATAGGCCAGAGACAGACCAGAGACGGACCAGAGACGGACCAGAGACGGACCAGATACAGACCAGAGACAGACCAGCGACAGACCAGATACAGACCAGAGACAGACCAGAGACGGACCAGAGACAGACCAAAGGCAGACCAGAGACGGACCAGAGACGGACCAGAGACGGACCAGCAGCTGACCAGGGACGGACCAGAGACGGACCAGAGACGGACCAGAGACAGACCAGAGACGGACCAGAGACAGACCAGAGACGGACCAGCAGCTGACCAGAGACGGACCAGCAGCTGACCAGAGACAGACCAGGGACGGACCAGAGACGGACCAGAGACAGACCAGAGACAGACCAGAGACGGACCAGAGACAGACCAGGGACAGACCAGAGACAGACCAGAGACAGACCAGAGACAGACTGGAGATGAACCAGAGACGGACCAGCAGCTGCCCAGAGACGGACCAGAGACAGACCAGAGACGGACCAAAGACAGACCAGAGACGGACCAGCAGCTGACCAGAGACGGACCAGAGACAGACCAGAGACGGACCAGAGACGGGCCAGCGACGGACCAGAGACGGACCAGAGACGGACCAGAGACGGACCAGAGACGGACCAGAGACGGACCAGAGACAGACCAGAGACAGACCAGAGACGGACCAGAGACAGACCAGAGACAGACCAGAGACGGACCAGAGACGGACCAGAGACGGACCAGAGACAGACGAGAGACGGACCAGCAGCTGACCAGGGACAGACCAGAGACGGACCAGAGACCGACCAGAGACAGACCAGAGATAGACCAGATACGGACCAGATACAGACCAGAGACAGACCAGATACGGACCAGCAGCTGACCAGAGACAGACCAGAGATAGACCAGAGGCGGACCAGAGACAGACCAGAGACGGACCAGAGACAGACCAGAGATGGACCAGAGACGGACCAGATATAAACCAGATATGGACCAGAGATAGACCAGAGATGGACCAGAGATAGATCAGAGACGGACCAGAGACAGACCAGAGACGGACCAGAGACAGACCAGAGACAGACCAGAGATAGACCATAGACAGACCAGAGACGGACCAGAGACGGACCAGAGACAGACCAGAGACAGACCAGAGACAGACCAGAGACAGACCAGAGACGGACCAGAGACAGACCAGAGACGGACCAGAGACAGACCAGAGACGAACCAGCAGCTGACCAGAGACGGACCAGCAGCTGACCAGGGACAGACCAGAGACCGACCAGAGACCGACCATGGACGGACAAGAGACAGGCCAGAGACGGACCAGAGACGGATCAGAGACGGGCCAGAGACAGACCAGAGACAGACCAGATACGGACCAGATACAGACCAGAGACATACCAGAGACAGACCAGGGACGGACCAGAGACAGACCAGATACAGACCAGAGACGGACCAGAGACGGACCAGAGACGGACCAGAGACAGACCAGAGACAGGCCAGCAGCTGACCAGGGACAGACCAGAGACAGACCAGAGACGGACCAGAGACAAACCAAAGACAGGCCAGAGACGGACCAGATACGGACCAGAGACGGACCAGAGACGGACCAGAGACAGACCAGAGACAGACCTGCGACGGACCAGAGACAGACCAGAGACGGACCAGAGACAGACCAGAGACGGACCAGAGACAGACCAGAGACGGACCAGAGACAGACCAGAGGCGGACCAGAGACAGACCAGAGATATACCAGGGACGGACCAGAGACAGACCAGAGACAGACCAGAGACGGACCAGCAGCTGACTAGGGACGGACCAGAGACAGACCAGATACGGACCAGAGACAGACCAGAGACGGATTAGAGACAGACCAGAGACGGACCAGCAGCTGACCAGGGACGAACCAGAGACGGACCAGAGACGGACCTGAGACAGACCAGAGACGGACCAGAGACAGACCAGAGACGGACCAGCAGCTGACCAGAGACGGACCAGCAGCTGACCAGAGACAGACCAGGGACGGACCAGAGACGGACCAGCAGCTGACCAGAGACGGACCAGAGACGGGCCAGAGACGGACCAGAGACAGACCAGAGACAGACCAGAGACAGACCAGAGACGGACCAGAGACGGACCAGAGACAGACCAGAGACAGACCAGATACTGACCAGAGACGGACCAGAGACGGACCAGAGACAGACCAGAGACGGATTAGAGACGGACCAGAGACGGACCAGCAGCTGACCAGGGACGGACCAGCAGCTGACCAGAGACAGACCAGAGACGGACCAGCAGCTGACCAGGGACGGACCAGAGACGGACCAGAGACGGACTAGAGTCGGACCAGACACAGACCAGAGACAGACCAGAGATGGACCAAAGACAGACCAGAGACGGGCCAGAGACGGACCAGAGACGGACCAGAGACAGACCAGAGACGGACCAGCAGCTGACCAGAGACAGACCAGAGACGGATTAGAGACAGACCAGAGACGGACCAGAGACGGACCAGAGACGGACCAGAGACAGACCAGAGACAGACCAGAGACGGACCAGAGACGGACCAGAGACGGACCAGAGACAGACCAGAGACAGACCAGAGACGGACCAGAGACGGACCAGAGACGGACCAGAGACGGGCCAGAGATAGACCACTGACAGACCAGAGATAGACCACTGACAGACCAGAGACGGACCAGAGACAGACCAGAGATGGACCAGAGACGGACCAGAGACGGACCAGAGACAGACCAGAGACGGACCAGATACGGACCAGAGACGGACCAGAGATAGACCACTGACAGACCAGGGACGGACCAGAAACGGACCAGAGACGGACCAGAGACAGACCAGAGACAGACCAAAGACAGACCAGAGACAGACCAGAGACGGACCAGAGACGGACCAGAGACGGACCAGCAGCTGACCAGAGACGGACCAGAGACGGACCAGAGACGGACCAGAGACAGACCAGAGACGGACCAGAGACAGACCAGAGACGGACCAGCAGCTGACCAGAGACGGACCAGCAGCTGACCAGAGACAGACCAGGGACGGACCAGAGACGGACCAGAGACAGACCAGAGACAGACCAGAGACGGACCAGAGACAGACCAGAGACATACCAGAGACAGACCAGAGACAGACCAGAGACAGACCAGAGACAGACCAGAGACAGACCAGAGACAGACCAGAGACAGACCAGAGACAGACTAGAGATGGGCCAGAGACGGACCAGCAGCTGCCCAGAGACGGACCAGAGACAGACCAGAGACGGACCAGAGACAGACCAGAGACGGACCAGCAGCTGACCAGAGACAGACCAGAGACGGATTAGAGACAGACCAGAGACGGACCAGAGACGGACCAGAGACGGACCAGAGACAGACCAGAGACAGACCAGAGACGGACCAGAGACAGACCAGAGACAGACCAGAGACGGACCACAGACGGACCAGAGATGGACCAGAGACGGATTAGAGACGGACCAGATACAGACCAGAGACGGACCAGCAGCTGACCAGAGACGGACCGGAGACGGACCAGTGACGGACCAGAGACAGACCAGAGACGGACCAGCAGCTGACCAGGGACAGACCAGAGACGGACCAGAGACGGACCAGAGACAGACCAGAGACAGACCAGAGATAGACCAGATACGGACCAGAGACAGACCAGAGACAGACCAGAGACAGACCAGCAGCTGACCAGAGACAGACCAGAGATAGACCAGAGACGGACCAGAGACGGACCAGAGACAGACCAGAGATGGACCAGAGACGGACCAGAGATAGACCAGATATGGACCAGAGATAGACCAGAGATGGACCAGAGATAGACCAGAGACGGACCAGAGACAGACCATAGACAGACCAGAGACGGACCAGAGACGGACCAGAGACAGACCAGAGACAGACCAGAGACAGACCAGAGACGGACCAGAGATTGACCAGAGACGGACCAGAGACGGACTAGAGACGGACCAGCAGCTGACCAGGGACAGACCAGAGACGGACCAGGGACGGACCAGAGACAGGCCAGTGACGGACCAGAGACGGACCAGAGACGGGCCAGAGACAGACCAGAGACAGACCAGAGACAGACCAGAGACGGACCAGATACAGACCAGAGACGGACCAGAGATGGACCAGAGACAGACCAGAGACATACCAGAGACGGACCAGGGACGGACCAGAGACAGACCAGATACAGACCAGAGACGGACCAGAGACGGACCAGAGACGGACCAGATACAGACCAGAGACAGACCAGCGACAGACCAGATACAGACCAGAGACAGACCAGAGACGGACCAGAGACAGACCAGAGACAGACCAGAGACGGACCAGAGACGGACCAGAGACGGACCAGCAGCTGACCAGGGACGGACCAGAGACGGACCAGAGACGGACCAGAGACAAACCAGAGACGGACCAGAGACAGACCAGAGACGGACCAGCAGCTGACCAGAGACGGACCAGCAGCTGACCAGAGACAGACCAGGGACGGACCAGAGACGGACCAGAGACAGACCAGAGACAGACCAGAGACGGACCAGAGACAGACCAGGGACAGACCAGAGACAGACCAGAGACAGACCAGAGACAGACCAGAGACAGACTGGAGATGAACCAGAGACGGACCAGCAGCTGCCCAGAGACGGACCAGAGACAGACCAGAGACGGACCAAAGACAGACCAGAGACGGACCAGCAGCTGACCAGAGACGGACCAGAGACAGACCAGAGACGGACCAGAGACGGGCCAGCGACGGACCAGAGACGGACCAGAGACGGACCAGAGACGGACCAGAGACGGACCAGAGACGGACCAGAGACGGACCAGAGACAGACCAGAGACAGACCAGAGACGGACCAGAGACAGACCAGAGACAGACCAGAGACGGACCAGAGACGGACCAGAGACGGACCAGAGACAGACGAGAGACGGACCAGCAGCTGACCAGGGACAGACCAGAGACGGACCAGAGACCGACCAGAGACAGACCAGAGATAGACCAGATACGGACCAGATACAGACCAGAGACAGACCAGATACGGACCAGCAGCTGACCAGAGACAGACCAGAGATAGACCAGAGGCGGACCAGAGACAGACCAGAGACGGACCAGAGACAGACCAGAGATGGACCAGAGACGGACCAGATATAAACCAGATATGGACCAGAGATAGACCAGAGATGGACCAGAGATAGATCAGAGACGGACCAGAGACAGACCAGAGACGGACTAGAGACAGACCAGAGACAGACCAGAGATAGACCATAGACAGACCAGAGACGGACCAGAGACGGACCAGAGACAGACCAGAGACAGACCAGAGACAGACCAGAGACAGACCAGAGACAGACCAGAGACGGACCAGAGACAGACCAGAGACGGACCAGAGACAGACCAGAGACGGACCAGCAGCTGACCAGGGACAGACCAGAGACCGACCAGAGACCGACCATGGACGGACCAGAGACAGGCCAGAGACGGACCAGAGACGGACCAGAGACGGGCCAGAGACAGACCAGAGACAGACCAGAGACGGACCGGATACAGACCAGAGACATACCAGAGACAGACCAGGGACGGACCAGAGACAGACCAGATACAGACCAGAGACGGACCAGAGACAGACCAGAGACGGACCAGAGACGGACCAGAGACGGACCTGAGACGGACCAGAGACAGACCAGAGACAGGCCAGCAGCTGACCAGGGACAGACCAGAGACAGACCAGAGACGGACCAGAGACAAACCAAAGACAGGCCAGAGACGGACCAGATACGGACCAGAGACGGACCAGAGACGGACCAGAGACAGACCAGAGACAGACCTGCGACGGACCAGAGACAGACCAGAGACGGACCAGAGACAGACCAGAGACGGACCAGAGACAGACCAGAGACGGACCAGAGACAGACCAGAGGCGGACCAGAGACAGACCAGAGATATACCAGGGACGGACCAGAGACAGACCAGAGACAGACCAGAGACGGACCAGCAGCTGACTAGGGACGGACCAGAGACAGACCAGATACGGACCAGAGACAGACCAGAGACGGATTAGAGACAGACCAGAGACGGACCAGCAGCTGACCAGGGACGAACCAGAGACGGACCAGAGACGGACCAGAGACAGACCAGAGACGGACCAGAGACAGACCAGAGACGGACCAGCAGCTGACCAGAGACGGACCAGCAGCTGACCAGAGACAGACCAGGGACGGACCAGAGACGGACCAGCAGCTGACCAGAGACGGACCAGAGACGGGCTAGAGACGGACCAGAGACAGACCAGAGACAGACCAGAGACAGACCAGAGACAGACCAGAGACGGACCAGAGACGGACCAGAGACAGACCAGAGACAGACCAGATACTGACCAGAGACGGACCAGAGACGGACCAGAGACAGACCAGAGACGGATTAGAGACGGACCAGAGATGGACCAGCAGCTGACCAGGGACGGACCAGCAGCTGACCAGAGACAGACCAGAGACGGACCAGCAGCTGACCAGGGACGGACCAGAGACGGACCAGAGACGGACTAGAGTCGGACCAGACACAGACCAGAGACAGACCAGAGATGGACCAAAGACAGACCAGAGACGGGCCAGAGACGGACCAGAGACGGACCAGAGACGGACCAGAGACAGACCAGAGACGGATTAGAGACGGACCAGAGACGGACCAGAGACGGACCAGAGACGGACCAGAGACAGACCAGAGACAGACCAGAGACGGACCAGAGACGGACCAGAGACGGACCAGAGACGGGCCAGAGATAGACCACTGACAGACCAGAGATAGACCACTGACAGACCAGAGACGGACCAGAGACAGACCAGAGATGGACCAGAGACGGACCAGAAACGGACCAGAGACAGACCAGAGACGGACCAGAGACGGACCAGAAACGGACCAGAGATAGACCACTGACAGACCAGGGACGGACCAGAAACGGACCAGAGACGGACCAGAGACAGACCAGAGACAGACCAGAGACAGACCAGAGACAGACCAGAGACGGACCAAGTTCAAGTTCAAGTTCATGTATTTCAAGGAGCGTCCACATAGTGGGTATTCTGCACCTAGTCATAGCTAGCATGGCCCATGATCCAACACATACAACACAGTGAAAGTGATACGATCAGCAGATACAGTCGATACAGTCAATCAGCGATTTAAAGCACACAGGAACGCGCGGCGCGAGCTGGCATGGACGGCAGCCGCTGGCAGTCGGTTCCATGCGGCGGCAGCTCGGTACGGAAACTGCCGCTGAGTGGCGGTCAGCCGGACGCGAGGCAGATGGAGTGAGCCAACGCCGTCCGAAACAGCTCGAGTCTGGCGTTGGGAAGACTCGGCACGCGTCGCAAATAGAGCACGCAGAGCGTGGGGCGACTCGCTGACATGCAGCGCTCTGTGCACGTTCAGGCAGTCACGGTGGCGAACAGTTTCCGCGACTCTCTGCCATCCGAGTGCTTCAAGGGCGGGGGATATGTGGTCGCAGCGGCGAGTACCACTCACAAGCCTGGCAGCGAAGTTGATAATTATCTGCACTCTACCTAGGTGACACTCGGCCGCGCCACCCCAGACAGACAGGCAGTAGAGGATGTGCGGGAAGACGTGAACTTGGACTAGGAGCTTCAGAACCTCAGGAGTGAAATGGTGCCGAGTTTTGAAGAGGGACACGAGGATTGCGTTGCAGCGCCGAACGATTAAGGAGATATGGGGTTCCCAGGTGAGGTGTTGGTCGAGGAGTACACCCAGTACCTTCACTGAAGATGATGGGTAGATATCTGTGCCAGTAATCAGAGGTAACAAATTGCTACGTGAACGACGCACCTAAGACAAAATACAGGCCGATCGTTTCGCCCAGGCCACGGTAGATAAAATACGTTCCGCCTATTGAATACGTGCGCTTGCGTGGGTTTGGGTTTGGGTTATACATATCGCCTTGGGTTTGGGGATATATCACCTTGGGTTTGGGGTTGGTGCTGGTGGTTGCAGTTTATCTGGGATCGTATAGCTCCTGTTGTATCAAAAGTAATGATTTGGTAAATACTAAAGTGAGATATTGACCTCTTTTACTACAGAAAGCTGTGTAAGTTTATTGAAAACTGTAAAAAGGCCGATTTAGATACATTTTAATTCAGTGTCCTAGCATTGGGAAATTTTGGTGGAAAATGACACCCTATGGATACTATTTTTGCACTCTTTTTCCTGAGTTTTACTGTGAATTTCCCACTCCTTATTTTAAAATGTATTGGATAATTGGAAACCTGATACTGATTTATGGATGTAATGATAGGGACAGCCTGTGGACGAAAAGACAGGTAAAAATTGGGATAGGTAATAACTAATTTTGGTGAGCAGGTAATTTGGCTATAAAGCCTGGTACATATGCTTTTTGGTTTAATTTTCCACTCTTTATACTTATTTTAGTCAGAGTTTTCCACTCTGCACACCAGCTCCAAAGCAATTCTAGGAGCCTGTAATTCAATTTAATTCCATGTTTCTTATTGTTGTGGTAGGTACTAGGTAGGTACCTACCACCTATGCGCAGTTAATACTTATTTCAATTTAGAATAAGTAAGACATCAATACATGCTACACCTACCTTTATGTTAAAAATATCAATTGTGTGAACACAATTTAATTATACTTTTATGAGAATGGGAATTAGCTACCGGATATTTACTGCAAGTTGGTACCTATAACACTGTAGGTATGGTAAAAGCCCAATCTTCAGACATGTCTTACCTCAGGCTTGTCATGCTATCAGAGTATAGGGGCTACTGGCGCACAGTGTGTCTGTATTGTTAACATTCTGATGGCATAAAAAGTCCAAGGTTATAATGTGTCCGAGGTTACAGCAGTTCACCCTACCAACAGCTACCAATGGTGTTAGCCTGTGTCCATAGTACCAGCTAAAAAGTGATGAGTGTTTTTAACTTTAAAAGGCAAATAAGTTAAGTGAGGAACATGTGTGATTTATGCTAATGGATTTACACATACCTAAATTGGCAATGTAAATGTAAGTTATTTTCAATATAAATTGTCAATATAAGACAATAATGGCCAATCTGATATTTTTGCTGTAACAATGGTTTAATGACCACACACATGTAGGTATGTTTCCATTTTTATTGATTTGACAAATTCAACATATATATTTAATACTTATACTTACTTATACTTATAAACATGGAGAATTTAGAAAGGCCACATGGCCTCACTGATCCAAACGATACACTGAGCTTCTTAGCAAGACTATCTCCCTCAGTCGTGTATATATTTAAATGTTGATATAACTTAAATGTCATATATATTTAAATGTTGAAGCAAATGTGAATCAATTAACATATTTTTTTTAATTCTTTGAATCTGAAAAAAACGATTCTAAAAAAATCCATGAATCAAATGGTGATTTAATAATTCAGGTCCCAAAGATTAAATTAATTGTGATTGAATCATTACAAATGTTGAATTAAAGTCTGCTTATATTGACAATACATATTGTCAGTACAAAATGGCATACAATCACACTACTCCACCACTTATTCAATACATGTCGGTACATATTGCACAAGTTTCGGGTGATGGCTGCAATGGCCTTGGCTGCAGTCAGCAGTGTTACTGGTATCATAGAGCTGTGATTGTATAGAAAAAATATAAGCAGTGAGGAAAGATGAATCTTGGATGACTAACTAAGAAGAAGAGTGCAAGTTTATGGAAAGCTGTAAAGCTGGTAACGCTGATTTAGATGCATTTCAACAGCATGTGTCTATGCCCTATGGTCTTTTTATTGCAATATATTTATTTGCAATTATTTTGCAGATTTATTTGCATTTGAAATAATTTTATTGCACTTACATGAAGTGAATATTTAAAAAAAATGGACATCTTCAATATATAATTTAATATAATTGGAATGGGAGGGGGCGATTTTCCCCATTTCTGGTGATATTTTTTCCCTTTTTGTGAAAATGGGAAAGCAATATTTCAACAATGGTGTACTTTCCTCGTTTAAGACACCAGTAGCAAAGAACAATGTTACTGTGTTTTTTTTGTGGGAGATTTCTGTCTTCATTCTCCATTGTGGTGGGTTGCTATTTTTTGTCACAGAACAGTGCCAATCTTATATTGTGTTCAGTATTCACTGCCTTCAGGCTTCCTTGTTGTGTTGTCTGCGCGGTTGTTCCGCAACTCGTTGGCGGGAGGGCGTACTGAGAAGCTGTAATGGAACATCGGTGGTAGCGCCGGCAACTCGCCCAGCCGAGAATGTCACGACAGCCGGGCGAGTCTTTGTTTATCGTTAAAAATGATTGTTACGATGAATACATGGTTTTACGCAGCCTTTACGCCTTTACCGTTGATTTAGGTTACAAGCTTCATTAAATAATACTTACAATCTAACATGAGTGGTTTTCTGAATAAATGGTTTCATGAATCGTTTCTTCTCTTTTATAATTTGTAGTACTACCACATGTAGCGTCAACGTCCCGTTCGATTGACTGACTGTCTAGTAGGACATCACATATCAGCGTCACAACTCAGCTAAAGCGGTCTTAGAACTAGACCAGAGGCGCAGTCACTAAGTCCTGGTTCAAACACCGAGAAAAACCATGTTTACTTGTTCTGGCTGTATTATGAAACAACAAAGTCAACGGATGAGCCATTCATACATTTTACATTTTAGTAAAAGCAATAGCAACGTAACAATAACAATACCAAACATGACCAATTCCATTCTCCACAGCAAATGATGTCACCATTTCACCTTTCCTCCGCACCTTAGAAATGTACAACAAACGAACAAGTACTCCATGTTAATATCAACTGTGCGATATAAGTCAGAGGTCAGAAGTTGTGCCTACAGCCACATACCAAGGTCAGGTCAGAAGTCAGACAGTAACCGTGTATGCCTGCAGGTCATATAGAGACATACAGACACAGGACAGGTCAGATGTCATGCCAGAGGTCAGACCAGCGGTCAGACAGCAGTCGCGTCTCCTACCAGGTAACAGACAGAGGTCATGTCAGATGTCAAACAGCGTCCCCCTGCAGGTCACGCACAGAGTGAGGTCAGGTCAGATGTCATGTCAGAGGTCGGATCAGATGTCATGTCAGAGGCCGGATCAGATGTCATGTCAGAGGTCGGGTCAGATGCCATGCCAGAGGTCGGACCAGCGGTCAGACAGCAATCGCGTCTCCTACCAGGTCACGCACAGACAGAGGTCAGACCAGATGTCAAACAGCGTCCCCCTGCAGGTCACGCGCAGAGTGAGGTTAGGTCAGATGGCATGCAGAAGTCGGGTCAGATGTCATGTCAGAGGTCGGGTCAGATGTCATGGCAGAGGTCGGGTCAGATGTCATTGCAGAGGTCGGGTCAGATGTCATGTCAGAGGTCGGGTCAGATGTTATGTCAGAGGTCGGGTCAGAAGTCAGGTCAGAGGTCAACTCGGAGGTCAGGTCAAATATCAGGCCAGAGATCAGGCAGCAGCTGTGTATCCAAGCAGGGCACACACAAGATACAGATGCAAGGGCGCTGCCACAATATTGTGAGACGGGGGGGGGGGCAGGCAGGTATTCCCCCTCTCTACCTCACTTTCATTGAGCTGTTAAAATTCTGCTAATCTGCCCCCCGGGGGGGGGGGGGGGCGACGCCCCTGCACAGAGTTCAGGCATGTGAGAGGTCAAACAGCAGCCATTTCTCCCATTGGGTCACACAGGCAGAGGTCAGATCAGAGGTCAGACGGCAGCCATGTCTCCCTGCAAGCCACTCACAGACAGGGGTCATGTCAGAGGTCAAATGGCAAACAGCGTCCCCTGCATGTCACGACACGCACAGTGAGGTCAGGTCAGATGTCATGCCAGGGGTCGGACCAGATGTCAGATAGCAGCCGTGTTTCCTTCCAGGTCATACACAGACAGAGGTCAGGTCAGATCAGATGACAAGTGCATGTCACGCACAGTGAGGTCAGGTCAGCTGTCATGTCAGGTCGGGTCATAGGTCGGGTCAGATGTCATGTCAGAGGTCGGGTCAGATGTCATGTCAGAGGTCGGATCAGATGGCATGTCAGAGGTCGGGTCAGATGTCATGTCGGAGGTCGGGTCAGATGTCATGTCAGAGGTCGGGTCAGATGTCATGTCAGAGGTCGGGTCAGATGTTATGTCAGAGGTCGGGTCAGATGTCATGTCGGAGGTCGGGTCAGATGTCATGTCGGAGGTTGGGTCAGAGGTCAAGCCGGAGGTCAAGTCAGAGGTCAAGCTAGAGGTCGGGTCAGATCAGGCATCAGTCGTATCTCAAAACAGGGCACACACACATGCAAGGGCGCTGCCACATTTTGAGACGGGGGGGGGCAGCTAGGTGTTTGCCCCCTCCCCCTACCTCACACTCAATGAGCTGTCAAAATCCTGCTCATCCATCTGGAGGCAGCCCAGCCCCAGCCCCCCCCCCCCCGTCTTCCTGCAGGCCACACACACAGACAGGGATCAGGTCGCTCCTATTCAGCCGCACCGGCCGGTCGCGCGCGCCCAACAACTGCAGCTGTCCCGTGACACCCAGCACGTGTGTGCCGCTCCTTTTCAGCCGAGCTTCACTGCTGCCACTGGTTACCAGAGCTGATGGACCGTCTGCAGGCTCCGGAGCCATGTCAGTAAGGTGCTGGAAAGGCAATGTCACTCAGGTCATGAAATGTGGAAATGGGAATGATATAATGCCATTAGATACTGAATGATGTATTTTACAATTTACTCGATTATTCATTATGTTATAGTGTAATTCAAATCACATGAACAGACATAAACAGTATCAGGAAAAAATAAGTCGTGCTATGCCTGGATACCACTGGAACCCAGTATGTACCAGTAGTGTACTTTGAAATGCTTGAGAAATATGCATTTGTAAGCAGTAATACTGAAGCAAAATTACACAGACATATTTGATTTCACTTTTTCTTGTACTTCTCACCAGGCACGTAGCCAAGGGGAGGGCGGCGGGGCGCCCCCCCCCCCCCCCCCCCCCTGGAGGCCAGGAGGACCCTTTTTGGCGCGCGAGGGCCCTTTTCGGCGCGCGCAGCGCGCCGAAAAGGGCCGACGAGACCGCGCGAAGCGCGATATCATAGGCTCTTTAATACACGAAGCGTGGTCTTTAGAGAGTTTAGAGGACTTCAGAGGCTCTTTAGGGCCACTAGGGCCCTCTCTGAAAGACCAGAGGGCCCCTTGGACGTTCAAAAGAGCCCTGTTCATGTCAGAAGGCCCCCTGGCCAGAGCGAAAGGGCCCCTGAGCGGGTCAGAGCCCCTGAGCACGTCGAATGGGCCCCTAGCCAGCACAGAGGGGCCCTGGGCAGGTTGAGAGGCCCCTGAGCATTTCGACAGGGCGACAAAGCGGCCAGCGCAGTCCTTTTCCAGGTCATAAGGGCCCCTGAGCAGGTTGGAGGGCCCCTGGACAGACCAGAGGGCCCCTGGGAAGTTAAGAGGGCCCCTGTGCAGGTCAGAGGGGCCCTGACCAGACCGAAAGGGCCCCTAGGTGGGTCAGAAGGGCCCCTGAACATCCGAATGAGCCTCTAGCCAGCACGGAGGGGCCCCAGGGCAGGTGGGAGGACCCTCGGAGCATGTCGCAAGGCGACAAAGCAGCCAGCGCAGTCCCTTGCTAGGTCGGAAGGGCCCCTTAGAAAGTTAAAGGGCCCCTGGAGAGACCAGAGGGCCCCTGGAGAGACCAGATGGCCCCTGGAAAGTTATAAGGGCCCCTGCGCAGATCGGAGGGGCCCCTGACCAGACCGAAAAGACCCCTGGACGGGTAAGAAGGGCCACTGAACATGCCGAAGTGGCCCCTGGCCAGCACGGAGGGCTCCAGGGCAGGTCGAAGGGCCTCTTGAGCATGTCGGCAGGGCGACAAAGCAGTCAGCGCAGGCCGACCAGAAGAGTCGCTGGGCCGATCGGAGGGGCTCCTGGGCAAGTCAGAGGGGCCCCTGGCTTGACCGAAAGGGTACCTGGGCCGGTCGGAAGGCCCCTTGAACATGCCGGATGAGTTCCTAGCCAGACTGGAGGGGCCCTGGGCAGGTCGGAGGGACCCCTGAGCAGGGGCGGCGGATTGCGGTGGCAGGGTACCCAAAATTCCCCCCAGTCGAAAATCCTGGGGGCAAAGGGTAGTTTTGCCCCCCCCCCCCCCCCCCCCCAGATTTTAGTCTGCTCAATCTGGGGGCAACATGACCCTTCCCCTCCCCAGGATTTTCATTTGAGGGGGATTTTGGGTACCCTGCGCCCCGCAATCCGCCGCCCCTGCCCCTGAGTATGTCGGCAGGGCGACAAAGCAGCCAGTGCAGTCCCTGGCCAGGTCGGAAGGACCTCTGAACAGGCCGAATGGACCCCTTGACACACAAGGGGGGCTTCTTGGAAGGTCAGAGGAGTCTCTGGTGAGACCGGAAGGGTCAAAGCACGTAGAGATCCCAGATGAAGATTAAAACAAGGAGGACTTACTCCACAATACAAATATTAAAAGCGGAGCTTTCGGGTATATTGTAACACCCTTCGTCAGGGTGCTACAATATACCCGAAAGATCCGATTTTATTTTTTCCTGTTGAGTAAGCCTTCTTTGTATTATATATATCACCCACTCCACATCATGTATTTTCGTTTCGCGGATCCCAGATGAGTCCCTGAACAGGTCGGAAGGGCGTAGAAAAGGTCAGAGGGGCCCCTAGACGATCTGAAGGGACCTTGGGCCTTTCAACAGTAAGAATACTTACAGTTGTACAGGGTACTTTGAAATGCTTGAGAAATATGCATTTGTAAGCAGTAATACTGAAGCAAAATTCGAGCAATGAAATGTTGTACAGGGAATAAAACTCAAAATTTTTCGCACCGCTCCGCGGCGCAATTTAACTACAAATTCAATTATAAACGGGTTAGGAAAAAAAACGGTCAGTTTCTCGGCGCATTTATGTGTTATGTTGCTACTTTCCTATATTATTAGGTGAAATAGTTCACTTTAGCACTTTTCCCCCGCACTTTTTAACGCACCATATAGCAATTTTAGAGGTCCGCACCATACGCAATGCGACGCATTGATGAGAAACCAACCCAGGGCATAATACTAAAAAAATTCGCGCCGCTCCGCGGCGAAATTTTTTGTTAAGAGTTACAGCTCTTGAGCTTAAAAAAATATTCCAAGTTGGTATAGCTGATTCCAAATTCGTGTCGCTGGTTCCAAAGTTGATGTGGCAGTTTGCTAACTCAAGCTCCTAAACGTTGGTATGGCCCATGCCATACCTGCCATACTGCATTTTCCAGCCCTATAACGTGCCTTTTCATGAGTTTTTTTTTTGGGGGGGGGGGGGGGCCTTTCAACGTTTAGGAAGGGGCCCTTTCAACACTCGGGAAGGGGCCCTTTCGAGGCGCCGCCCCCGCCCCCCCCCCCCCCTCCCCTGGACGAAATCCTGGCTACGTGCCTGCTTCTCACCAACACACTTGCATACAACACTGGCAAACCTCTCATGCTAGTCAGCGGCGGATCCAGGAAAGAAAATGGGGGTGGGGGGCGGTGGCACATCAGACGTCAAAGGGCCCATGAGCTGCAAGGGGCTCCCAAGCATTTTTGCCAGTCTGAAAGGGCCTGCAGTCGGTCCAAGTGTATTTTCAGGTATGAGAAGGCCCTTGTCAAGCCTGAGAGGGCCTATGCCAG
The DNA here is from genome assembly GCA_036785665.1 of Chirona hameri. NCBI lineage: Eukaryota > Metazoa > Arthropoda > Thecostraca > Balanomorpha > Balanidae > Chirona > Chirona hameri. The sequence goes on along the minus strand of JAXIVJ010007168.1, from coordinate 21,694 downwards.
TCTTGTAGGGCCCTTGCAAGACTTGAGAGCGCCCTATGCTGGCCTGAGAGGACCACCAGCATGTGCAGACCTGGGAAGGACCCTCTCAAACCAGCTTTGTGCTCCCTTAGCCTGGTAAGGGCCCCTTGGACTGTCGTAAGGCCTCTAAGCTTGGTAAATGCCCTCTCAGGCCCAGCGAGGGCCCTTTCAGACCAGTGTTGGGCCATCAAAGGTCTGGAAAGGGCCTTCTCAGTCATGGCTGTGCCCTGGGCTTGGCAAGGGCCCTCAGGTCCTCAGACACGGATGGACCCAGGCCCAACTGTCCACAGAGGGGGCCCTCCTCAGACTTTTGTGGGGCATGTGTCCCATTGCCCCCTGGATCCGCCCCTGATGCTAATCAATAAAGTGTAAACTAAATTTGGCCCAAATGGTAAGCTGTTACGAATGATTTTCAAAGAAATTGGTGCTCCAAAATGTGTGTATTCCTTCACAAGGCAAAGTTTATCAAAGTTAAGCACCTACTTTAATACACAAACGGTAAGGATCAACACGTACCAGTGATGGGATGGAAGACTTCTTCAACTTAACATGTGAGCCTGACTCATAATCATAGCCGCAAAGTGTCTGAAGCACACACGCATTGCCTCCTTCAATCTGCATGCTGCCATCGAGGCAGCCAACAGCTGGCTGTCTGCCCTGGCACCCTGAAATACAGAACATATATAAATGCACATTTTTTGATGCATTGATTTAATCAATTCACAAAAAAATTGTTTCATGAATTGAACAGTGATTTAATCATTTAGGTTCCAAAATGAATTGTGATTGAATCGTGCCAAAAAAGTTAAATCAGTAACCAGTCTGGACTGAGCATGAAACCCATAATCATGGAGGAGCGAGTTTTTTTTTGTCTTCAAAAGTCAAAAATAATTCAATATATTTATTTAGTGATCTATCAAAAATAACCATTACAAAACAATTATAATATCTAATAGCTCTCTTTTGAAGATGAGCGTTGAGGCAAATATAATTATAAAACTGAAGCGTTACACTAATGATATAACACAACATGACAATGACATAATTACACTAATGACATAAGGGACAAGTTTCTGTTCAGTTTCAGATTTTAGTTCAGTAATTCACCTCAGTTAATGGTGTTCTTGAGGTCCATAACAAAGAAAGAGAGTATTATTACGACAGACAGAAAAGCGCACCAGTAATACCAAAACTATGTCACCAAAAACTATACATAATAAAACCTGGCCTAATCTTTACAGCAATTACGGTCATAGGGACCCATGTTTAGAACGCTCCGCTCGCATTCGCTCGCTGTGCTGTGGAACCCACTGAGTGGGCATCGCCCCCTGGACCCCACCCCAGACCATCTTGTAGACAGACAGTATAGAGGATTCTTCATGGCTCCGAGCGGAAGATAATATATTTTCCAAGCGTGCAACTGAAAAAAACCGAGCAATGAAGGAGCGAGGGTTTTCAGGAACACACAGAAATATTTTTTATCTTCCACAAGGCAGACATGAAGAATTCCATACTTTTTTAAGTAGAGGTTGATTCAGTCTAGTTCAGTTCAGTACTTGATTTTTAGTCGGAACTCACATGACCTTATCTTGTATCTCAAGAGGGATGCAAAGATAACACATTATTTCACTTTATCATTGAATGTGTGTTAAACCTTTTTATCTTTGCATCTCAGCAAAGTGCAAAGATAAAAATATTCCAGCACTGCAGACCCAATGGAAAATCAACCTCTACAAGAAGGATAACCCACTGTTCAGTATGTCATAATATTAGTCAGCAGACTACTCTTCTACTATTAAGGACCTCAAGAACACCATAAACTGGGGAGGTGAATTACTGAACTAATACCAGAGTTTCAATCATAGTCTATTTTCAGGTTACAAATCCGATTAGTTGCAGTTGTCTATTTCTCATGTTAATGTTACTAATTAATTGGAAAATAGACTAAAAAATACCTACCAAACATTTTTAAATTATGAACCATTGATTTTTCATATTTATTGTGTTAAGAATTTGAATCAGGTTACTGAATAACCTGAAGACGGCCTATGCCAATGACGAATACTGACTTACCTTGACCTAATATTTAAAATACATTATAATAGCCAAAAGGCTTTGGTGTTCAATAATTCTTTTTATTCAAACTACTATCAGTCAAAACCGTATGTCAACACGTACCGGTGGGCGGTGCAGCGATCGAGATGCTTCTTCGTAGTCATATGCACGATTTTTGTTTATACAGCAGCGACATTGTTTATAAGTACATTTCTGGTATCTTATCTATTGCCTTGAGCACTGATTCGGCATTTCCGCAAATGACCGTTATCGTTCGTTTGAAGATTTGTCAACGCCTCAGCCAGGATTGTCAAGTTACTGGAAGGACAATACCAATTACCAAACTAAAACCACGATAACACAACTACCAAAGATACGACCGAGATAGCTCGCACTAAAAGCTGGAGTTTTAGCAGCTACGGGCCGCCAGGGACCGCTAGGGAGCCAGAGTAAACACCATGGCTCACTAGCGGTCCCTGGCGGCCATTTGCTGCGAAAACGCCAGCTCTTAGTGCAAGCCCGAACATCGCATACAAATTAATAACCAGTCTGGTTCAATGTAAACAAACCGTCGAAAAGCATGATGGCCGCCCAGGTTCTGTTGTTCGGCAGCTGCTATCAGCGCGCACGAGCTGTTTGTTCGAATTGCTATTGGCCGGTGATAACGATATGCTAGCGGTATAATCGATAGTTGCAGTGCTTTTAGTAGTGGGAAGCCATCTGGAGTCTACCCGATAACTTTTTGCTCCCAAGCAAATTCCTGGAGTCTTTGAATATCTCAGCAACTAGGGTGAATCTGGAGAAATTAAGTAATGGTTCAATTCAGAAAATTGTGTTCTATAGACCAGTGTCAGTAACTCCAAATAAGTGATGTGAGTAGGCACACTCCCTTTAAGTATACTCTCTCAATGACGTCATCAAGCTGGCAGCACCGCCCGCCACTTGTTCAGGCTCCCCAGTGCTGTAATACTGGGGAGGTGAATTACTGAACTATTACCCAATTCCCTATGTGTTAATGTCACATATTTCATGTGTTCTCCAAATAATGTATTAGTTATGCATTTGTCACTAATCAGCTTCTCTGCTGCTCCATTTGAACGCAGCTAACCCGCCATTGACGGGGAGTTTAATGCCCCCCCCCCCCCTGATCAGGAAATGTAGCCAGGCCAGCCGTGGAACCAGTTCCTGTACCATAGCCTTTATATGGACTGCAGCTACAATCAGCAATGGTATGTTTCAGGCCAGCAGAGCGACCAGACTCAGCCGCAGAGGACCAGTGGACCGGATAGAAGCAGTTACAGGGCTGCTACTACGGTGTCAACCTCGGACGTTGCAGGTCAGTGTGGTGGTGTAAGAGTTGATAGAGACACATGTCCACGTACCGCGAGGGACTACCAGCAGTGCCCCCCCCCCCCCCCCCACCAGCAAGGTTGCTTGCTGGCAAAGACTGGAGTTATGCTGTGTATTCATAACTGTGTCATGTACCATTTCGAACTGGGGACGACGCGCTAGCGCCAGCAATGCATGCTTGATAGCGAGTGCTGAGGTGTTGTGTTGCCGGGAGCAGAACGCTGTGTTGATTCATTATAATGCAGCCCTTGACCGGTTGTATAATCATGCGGCGCCCATAGTCGTGATTTGTTGAATTTCAGGTATCGTAGCCTTTAAAACCATCGTTACGCGAATATAACAACTACAACCATCACAGAAGAAACAAATTGCTTGTGCGTAAACGTTTTGGTTGTGACAATCCAATCCCTATGATTGCCAAATAGTCTGGGTTCGGTGGCATATCTTTTAGTCTCAGTCGGGATCAGCTGGTAACACGGTTGCCACACCGCTAGTCGGAATCACATAACAGGTACACCATCTGTTAGCACTTTCTTCTGTGACGTCACATGAATTCGATTTTTTTGTCTGTGTCAACGAACGGAAAATCCGTTATTTTCCTCAAGTCTTTCCTGAAGAACAAATTAACTTTCAAAATAGGAACCAGAGACACTTTTGGGAAGTTTTAAACATGAAGGCAGCGTTCACTCCTTTTCCCAAAAGCGGCTTGGGTGGACCGTCGCGGGTTCGGGGTTTTTGGTGGACTCGTTACAAAGAGGCTCCTGACACTGAGGTAATAGGTACATCTTTGACACTGAGGTAATAGGTATACCCCTACCACACCTACAACGTGTTGGTTTCTCACTTCTGTTATGCTTCTATTATCTGTTAAGTCCTATTATCCTATTAAGTTGAGGGGGCTTGAGCCCCCTCCCCCAACTTGGACGAGAAAGTGGGTCAAATACGGGTAAAAATCTGTGTTTTGTGGATTTTGATGGTACCTTAAGCGATTTTTCCCAGGTCAGCACACCCCCCCCCCCCCCCTCCCCCAACTTTTTTGGAGAAATTACGCCCCTGCACCAAATATATGGAAAATGTAGCTCGCGTGGAACAACGGCTATACGATTCCACTGCGAAAGATATATAAGTAAAAGGGGTTTGGATGGACTTAAAGGGACATTCCCACCTTAACACTAGTTTTGAGTTGAGATAGCTAAGTTAGTGGCCATAGAGCGAAACTTAGGGGGGTAACATTGAAAACAAACACAGTTATCTGGTCTAAGAGAAATTCAATTGTGATTTTAAAATTTGGGCCTTAGTAAGGCCCACCCTTATATGGAGTTTTGTACCGATGACGTCAGCTCTCGTTATGGCCGGGTGTACTTGTTTAGAAAGAAACTTTGATTTTCTATGATCGCGAATCGCGATGTTTGATTGTTGATTGATGTGTTACGCCGTGCCATCAACATTTGACCAGTTTTAATCTTTTTAAGTCAATAATTTCCATTTAAGAGCAATCAGGTATGCATCGAATGCCCTATGTTGTGTGTGGCGAATCAAATATTTCTACTACGGTGTACAGGTGAGCATGGGTGGAGCTTCCCAGAAAACGTTGGTGTGGCAAAATGCCATCAAATATATATATAATATGCATAATATATATAATATGCATAATATGCATATCAAATGCCATATTGGCCGGATGTTTTACATTATTGAGGTGAAAAATTGCCATGTTAATGCCAGGAAACCTTCAAATCTGACAAAAGTTGGTGGGGCATAACACAAAGTTGGTGGGGCAGTGGCCCAGACTGCAAAGTATGGCATTTTCGACGAGATCTCGTCGGTGCGGGCCCGTCCTGGCTGGTGCGGATTTGGTGCGGATTTGGAGAAGCTGGTGCGGATTTGGTGCGGTGCGGTGCGGATTCCTGCGGTGCGGTGCGGATTTCTGCGGTGCGGTGCGGTGTGGTGCGGATTTGGTGAAGTGTGGTGTGGACTGGTAATAGTGCGGTACCTACTACCTATGCTTTGCTGCGGCAACAATCGCCAGTCTGCACCGCCATGCACTAAAGATGCATCTAAAATCACCGTGTTTTTTATTAGCACTGCTGTCACACAACTGATTGTATTTACCACTAAAATTTAGAGGTTTATGGAAGACAAAAACTCATTTCTAGATTGTTCTACAAAATGTCTCATTATATGAGAAAATGTCTCATATTTAACGTAAAAGTATCTAAAGCATTTCCGAAAATCTCTCGTTCATTATCTGATTTGTAAATGTTGGCCGAAAATACAAATTGGCGGTAAATTGCGAGATGATTACCATTACGGCGAGATCTTTTGTGATGTGGGTGGTGTGCTTCAACTTTGGAGGCTCTGTTTCACTTCAGCGCCCTTTTTCACTGGCTTTGCAGCGCATTGTCTGGATAATTTTAATGGGTTGGTGACGGTATCCGGACATATTTTCGTGGCGCATTTCTTCGTCGCGCATTTTTTCGTCTGCTGATTTTCGTCCGCGCATAATTGCGTGACGCATTTTTCGTCTCGCATTTCTTCGTTTCCGCAATTTTTCGTCCAGCATTTCTTCGAATCCGCAAAACTTCGTCTGCGCAAATACTCATTTCGCAGATCTTCGTCAGCGCTAATCTTCGTCTTGCATTTCTTCGTTCGCAAATCTTCGTCTCGCATTTTTTCGTCCACAAATATTCGTCTGCGCAAGTCTTCGTCTACGCAACTTTTCGTCAACACAACCTTTCGTCTACGCAACTTTTCGTCTTTGTGAGGTATCCGGACATATTTTCGTCTCGCATTTTATTTGTCCGCAATTCTTCGTCTCGCATTTTTGTTTTCCGCAAATGTTCTGCCGGCATTTCGTCGAATTCTCCAAACAAATCATCGCGGTCGCGGAATTTTCCGTCCGCAAATCATCGTCTTGCATTTCTTCGTCTGCAAATTTTCGTCCGCAACTTTTCGCCTGCCCATTGCTTTCACAAATTTTTATTTGCACTATTCTTTGTCAGCAACGTTGCTGACAACGTTGCTGCAAAAAGACGAAAAGTTGCGTAGAATAAAAGTTACGTAGACGAAAAGTTGCGTAGACTAAAAGTTACGTAGACGAAAAGTTGCGTAGACGAAGAATTGCGCAGACGAATATTTGTGGACGAAGAAAAGCAACGTTGCTGACAAAAGAATAGTGAACATGAAAATTTGTGAAAGCAATGAGCAGGCGAAAAGTTGCGGACGAAAATTTGCAGACGAAGAAATGCAAGACGATGATTTCAGACGGAAAATTCCGCGAACGCGAAGATTTGTTTTGAGGATTCGACGAAATGCCGGCAGAACATTGCGGAAAATAAATATGCGAAACGAAGAATTGCGGACGACAAATTCGGGACGAAAATATGTCCGGATACCTCACAGAGACAAAAATTTGCGTAGACGAAAAGTTGCGTAGATGAAAAGTTGCGTAGACGAAAAGTTGCGCAGACGAATACTTGTGGACGATGAAATGAGAGACGAAGATTTGCGAACGAAGAAATGGGAGACGAAGATTAGCCCTGACGAAGGTCTGCGAAATGAATATTTGCGCAGACGAAGTTTTGCAGATTCGAAGAAATGCGGGACGAAAAATTGCGGACACGAAGAAATGCGAGACGAAAAAAAGCGCCACGAAATTATGCGGGGACGAAAAACGGCAGACGAAAATCAGCGGACGAAAAAATGCGCGACGAAGAAATGCGGGGCGAAAATCGGTCACGAAATCGTTGGTGGCTGGTGTGGATTTCTGGCTGGCCTAGTGCGAACTGATGCGCATTTCTCGCCTGCGTGGTGCTTGTTGGTGCGGATTTCTGGCCTACGTGGTGCAGGCTGGTGCGGATTTTCACTATGGGCTGGTGCGCCTCGTCCACTCCTGTGCCATACTTTGCAGTCTGGGCAGTGGCCACACCATGTGAATAGGAAACTCCATCCGTGCAGGTGAGTCGTCATGCTATTTCATTTACCAACAGCCAACGACCCAACAGATTCCTATTTTCCTATCAACGTATTCACTAATTATGCTGTGATTATCGTTACAAATATCACAAGAGCATAAGCCAGACAAAAGGTAATTTGTTTAGCATTAGGATAAATCATTTGGGTAATCAGACGCCTATGACGGATACCTTTTCACAACATTGAGTGGGAAAATGTGCCACATGCCATTATTTTAATATTGAAAAGAAGGGTTTGACACATTACAAAAATAAAAGGAGGAAATTGTACTTTTCTGTTACCCTGAGGAGGATTTCAAAACACATTTCACCAAATAAAAGTTGCTTATATTGTATATAAAATGCTGAAACATGCCAATTTTCTGCATTTTTTTCTTCACATTTGGCAGGGCTATGCCCACTGGTATTCCACTGCAACTGTATCCGCCAGTGGTGTTCTATCAATATGTTTGCTAGTGATGATGTCCATTGTTCAGTGAGCAAAATTATAAATTATGGAAATGTAAGGTTCTTTGACCAAAAATGATACAGGTAGGTAATCTTCGACTAAGGCAGGTACCTGTCAATGCGCCGTGTAATTTACAGTATGGCAGCATATGGTAACATCATAAAAGCAGCTGCATTGTGCACCACGGCAAAATTTCCATATTTCTGCTGAAGAAGCCGTTAAACCTAACCAGGGTGTGTCAGGAAACAATTATAATAACATAATCAAACCTGACCTAACCTTTACAGCAATTACGGTTGCAGGGACCAACATTTGAACAATCCGCTCACTGCGCTGCAGTCCTACTGGGATCTGTTGCCCCCAGACCCCCAGACCATCTTGTAGACAAAACCTAACCCTACAGCGATAATAAGTTGTCCGATGTATTAATGCAACCTAACCTAACCTAACCTATTTATAATAATAAAGGCTTCATCAGAAGACATGGAAATGCTGCCCTGGTGCACAATGCCTCTGTTTTTATGATGTTACCATGTGATGCTGTGACGTCATACTGTACATAACATGGTGCACTGACAGAAAGTGTGTTACCCTGTGTCTTACCCCATGTGACATGCCGCTGCATCAGCTGACCCCGTGTGACCTGTCACTGTGTCTGTGTCTGACCCCGTGTGACCTGCCACTGTCTGACCCTGTGTGACCTACCACTGTGTCTGAACCTGTGTGACTTGCCATTGCGTCTTACCCCGTGTGACCTGCCACTGTGTCTGACCCTGTGTGACCTGCCACTGTGTCTGACCCTGTGTGACCTGTCACTGTGTCTGACCCTGTGTGACCTACCACTGTGTCTGACCCTGTGTGACCTGCCACTGTCTGACACTGTGTGACCTGCCACTGTCTGACCCTGTGTGACCTACCACTGTGTCTGACCCTGTGTGACCTGCCACTGCGTCTTACCCAGTGTGACCTGCTGCTGTGTCTGACCAGTGTGACCTGCCGCTTTGTCTGACCCGTGCGACCTGCTGCTGTGTCTGACCCATGTGACGTGCCGCTGTGTCTGACCTGTGTGACCTGCTGTGTCTGACCCGTGTGACCTGTTGCTGTGTCTGACCCGTGTGACCTGCTGCTGTGTCTGACCCCTGTGACCTGCTGCTGTGTCTGACCCTGGTTGTTGTACGCTGGTTGTTGTACTGTATGTTGGTGTGGTCGTGCCATGACCCGAGCCCCTCCCCCCCCCCCCCCCGAGCTGACCGCCCATCTACCCACAGGCAGTGAAGAAGCGTCTGCCCCAGCCCGAGTCGGAGCCGAGCTCAGCGGCCAAGCGTCCCTCGGAGGAGGCAGGCAGAGCTGGCCAGCTGACCGAGCGCAACAAGGTGGCCGCCCGCTTCCGGCCGGTCTATTTCCCTTCCCTTCACCTGCGTTTTTGCCTGAAGCAGATCGTTCTCATTGAAATAATCTGGATGGCTGTGTTGTACGGTACCTTTTTTATTTTGCTCGGTAAAGGCTGAATAGGGACACTGTCGTGTGGTTTTGGTAACCAAAGGATGCATTTTGTCGCATTATTCGTGAAGGAAGCACATTTCGGTTTGATAATAGTTGATCAGGTTGTTGCATCTGGCTAGTCAAGGGTGGGCACAATGTCGTGTATGATACTGTTAACTGTTTCCTGCACTGCGATACGAAAATAAATGTAGAAAGCATTACACTGTTTGCGAAATAAAATCATCAAGAATAGAAATCGAAATATCAAACGGAAGATTTCGTGATCAGTGTCCTAAGTATGCTGTATGGTCTCTGTACACACATTTTCAGCGAAATCGAGATACACGGCGGACCTTCGTATGTATGACCGTCCGTATTTCGTAAGATACGAAAATCCAAGACCAAAAACATTGGATTCGTGATCAGCGCATCGGATATGATTTGTGGACCAATTTTCAGCGAAATCGAGATACCCGGCGGACCTACGTATGCATAGGCGTAGGAACAGGGGGGGGGGGGGGGGGGGCAGCCGCTTGTTTGGCCTGAGGGTTCTCCTGCCGGCCTGATCGGCCTGATGGCCATCGGTCGGCTTGAGGGAACCTCGTCCGGCTTGAGGGAACCTCGGCCGGCTTGAGGGGCCCTAGGTTGGCCTGAGGGGTGTCCAGTCGGACTGACGAGCTCTGCTTCGGCCTGCGGAAAGGGGGGGGGGGCTCTGTCGGCTTGGAGGGGTCCTCGGTCGGCCTAGATGGGAGTTCGGTTGGCCTGAGGAGCCTTCGATCGGCTTGAGGGAACTTCGGCCGGCTTGAGGGGCCTTTAGTCGGTCTGAGGAGCTTTTGTTCGGTCTAAGGGGCTCTTTGTCGGCCTGAGAAACCCTTTGTCGGCTTGAGGGTACCTCAGGCGGCCTGAGTGGCCCTCGGTATACCTAAGGGGACCTCGGTTGGCGTGAGGGGCCCTCGGTTGGCCTGAGTGGCTCTCGCTTAGTCTGAGTGGCTCTCGGTATGCCTGAGTGGGCCCTCGGTATGCCTGAGGGGACCTCGGTCGGCGTGAGGGGCCCTCAGTCAGCTTGAGGGGGCCTTCAGTTGGTCTGAGGAATCCTCGGTCGGTCTGAGTGGCTCTTGTTCGGTCTGAAGGGACCTCAGCCAGCTTGAAGTTTGTTTTCGGTCTGAGGGTTCCTTGGTCGGCCTGAGGGGCTCTCAGGCGGCCTGCATGGGCCATTGGTCTGCCTGAGGTGGTCCTCTGGCGGCTTCAGGCGGCTCTCGGTCGGCTTGAAGAGCCCTCGGTCGTCTTAGTCGACTTGAAAAAACTTTTTCGGCCTAAGGTGCCTTCGGTCAGTTTCAGGAGGTGCCTTTACGGCCTGAGGGGCCTTCGGTCAGCTTGAGGAGGCCTTCGGTTGGCCTGAGAGGCCCTTAGTCGGCCTGATTGACCCTCGGTCGGCCTAAAGGGGTCCCTAGTGTGTCTGTGGGACTCTTCTGTCGGCCTTAGGGGACTCTCGATCGACTTGAGGGTCCCTTGGTCGGCTTGAGGGGGGCCTTGGTCGGCCTGAATGAGAACTCAGTCGGCCTGAGGGGGCGATCGGTCGGCTCGAGTGGCTCTTGCCAGGCCTGAGCGGACCCCAGACTGGTCTTAGAGGGCCATTGTCTAGGCCGGAAAGAACCCGGCGGTCTGAGAGGGGCCTCAGTTGGTTTGATACAGTATTTTCCAGGCCTTAGAGCCTTAGGCTCCTTGTCGTTCTGAAATGACCTGTGTCATGCCTGAGAGGGCCCTATGCCTGTCTGAAAGTTTTCTTACCAGTTTGAAAGGACCCTTAATCGTCCAAGGGGGAGTCGCTTTCCCGGCCTAAGAGAGCCCTAAGAACCTAAGAGCGAACCCTCCGCTTCTTTGAGAGGATCATCGGTCTACCAGAGATGACCACCGTCTGTTCTGAGAGGGCCTTACGCTTGTCTAAGAGGGCCATTGTCAGACCTAAGAGGGCCCTGTGCAAGTCTGAGAAAGCTCTCGGCCATTCTGGAGAGCCCTTAAACGGGCTGAGAGAGCCATTGGTCGGTCGGAAGCAGTCTTGCAGACTCGGAGTCGTAATCTGAGTCTATTGAAGTCGATATTTTGTTTTGCCGGAGTCGGAGTAAGTTAAATTTTGCCGACTCCGTCTGGCATGTGACAATTATGTATGAGGAACGTGTTTTTCAGATGCATTCTTAAAGGGATATTGCCACCTCCGGAGGATTACTAAAAAGCAACTTAAATGAATGGTGGGGATCATCAATCATGTATGCTCAAGCTCAAACATGCTCCTGCAGCACCTAAAGCAGTGTATCGGCAAATTATTTTGTATTTATTTCTGACTCCAAAACGTTGGTCCCAGCTGTGCTCAGTACTAGATTCATGATGGCCGCTCTCATCCAGTTTGGCTGTGGTATTGGCGCCCGCCCCAAGCCCGAACGAATTCGCCGAGACTTGACCTTGAAAAGTCTATCTGTGTTATAAGGTATAGGTCACATAACTCCTACGGTCCCAAAGTCGAGCCATAGCAATTCTTGCTGTTTTATTATGAAAGAGGCTAAGGTTGTTGAAAATATAATTAACCGCATACACTTTTTAATTTTAAAGTGCACTGACGGAATGGTGATGTTGTGTTTGCAACATTCAAAAGAAAATAACAGTCTGCAAAGAAGTGATTCTAAATAGTGATGTGGCGACTCCAACTTTACGAATGCTTGGCAAGCATGACTGGTGTATTTTTTTTTTATCTAATGGGGAGTTTCGGGGGAACCAAATTTTGCAGGTGAAATCGGACACGCTTAATCGACCGATACACACCGAATACTCCATATTGGCCTGCGAGGTGGCAATGTCCCTTTAATTGGCCACCGATGGCGATAATTTAACATTTAACGGCTTCAAAATTGCGTTGCTGTCCTTACACAAATGCTATGACCAGTCAGTGATTACCTATCAACTTCAGTTAAGTAATTTTTCAATTTTATGGTCTGAAACAAGGAAATTAGATAATATTTTTTTTTCCCTGTATGAAACGGACAAAATAGTTCCACAATTGTAATAATTGTAATAGTTTTATAATAAGTGTATTATACAATAATTATACACTACATATGCATATATATAGTATTGGACGTTTAGTTTCAACTTGAGCATTCGGCCGTTGGGCCCCCCAACCGATTTAATAAAGTTCCACCACTGGATGTGAAGTATTAACACGCGCACCGACGTGGGCTGCGGATATCCGCCCACCTGAGGTTTTCGTATATATTGGGAACACAGCGGTGTGTAGCGCCACCAAACTTAGCATAGCTCTTTGGGCATCAATTATCCACATTTTGTGTAATTTTGTATCTCGAGTCATCTCAGGTCAGGTCAACAGGTCATGTAAGTGACCCCACCTCCAAGCAAGTTTTTGGAAGTCGTGCCAAAGCCACAGTGATTGCCCGAGCGGTTTCAAACTCACAGGACTTAACCCTATTTGTAACAGGGGGGGGGGGGGCGGATTCCGCCCCCCCCCCCCTCATGTTTTTCGCAGATATCTCTAGAACAGCTGGGAGCAGACCTAAGGTCACCGATATTATAAACCCAAGATAAACTAATTGTAGGTACTTATGGTCTAAATAAGTCCTGTGAGTTTGAAACCACTCGGTCCATCACTGTGGCTTTGGCACGACTTCCAAAAACTTGCTTGGAGGTGGGGTCACTTAACTTTCAAAAACTTGCTTGGAGGTCACTTACATGACCTTGAACCACTTACATGAAGGTCACTTACATGACCTGTTGACCTGACCTGAGATGACTCGAGATACAAAATTACACAAAATGTGGATAATTGATGCCCAAAGAGCTATGCTAAGTTTGGTGGCGCTACACACCGCTGTGTTCCCAATATATACGAAAACCTCAGGTGGGCGGATATCCGCAGCCCACGTCGGTGCGCGTGTTAATACTTCACATCCAGTGGTGGAACTTTATGAAATCGGTTGGGGGGGGGGGGCCCAACGGCCGAATGCTCAAGTTGAAACTAAACGTCCAATACTATATATATGCATATGTAGTGTATAACTATTATATAATATACGTATTATAAAACTATTACAATTATTACAATTGTGGAACTATTTTGTCCGTTTCATGCAGGGAAAAATACCATTTTTTATTCTCTAATTTCCTTGTTTCAGACCATAAAATTGAAAAATTACTTAACTGAAGTTGATAGGTAATCACAGACTGGTCAGAGCATTTTTGTAAGGACAGCAACGCAATTTTGAAGCCGTTAAATGTTAAATTATCGCCATCGGTGGCCAATTAAAGGGACATTGCCACCTCGCAGGCCAATATGGATATTTGGTGTGTTTCGGTCGATTAAGCGTGTCCGATTTCACCTGCAAAATTTGGTTCCCCCGAAACTCCCCATTAGATAAAAAAAAAATTGCACCAGTCATGCTTGCCAAGCATTCGTAAAGTTGGAGTCGCCACATCACTATTTAGAATCACTTCTTTGCAGACTGATATTTTCTTTTGAATGTTGCAAACACAACATCACCATTCCGTCAGTGCACTTTAAAATTAAAAAGTGTATGCGGTTAATTATATTTTCAACAACCTTAGCCTCTTTCATAATAAAACAGCAAGAATTGCTATGGCTCGACTTTGGGACCGTAGGAGTTATGTGACCTATACCTTATAACACAGATAGACTTCTCAAGGTCAAGTCTCGGCGAATTCGTACGGGCTTGGGGCGGGCGCCAATACCACAGCCAAACTGGATGAGAGCGGCCATCAAGAATCTAGTACTGAGCACAGCTGAGACCAACGTTTTGGAGTCAGAAATAAATACAAAATGCTTTGCCGATACACTGCTTTAGGTGCTGCAGGAGCATGTTTGAGCTTGGGCATACATGATTGATGATCCCTACCATTCATTTAAGTTGCTTTTTAGTAATCCTCCGGAGGTGGCAATATCCCTTTTAGAATGCATCTGAAAAACACGTTCCTCATACATAATTGTCACATGCCAGACGGAGTCGGCAAAATTTAACTTACTCCGACTCCGGCAAAACAAAATATCGACTTCAATAGACTCAGATTACGACTCCGAGTCTGCAAGACTGCTTCCGACCGACCAATGGCTCTCCAGAATGGCCGAGAGCTTTCTCAGACTTGCACAGGGCCCTCTTAGGTCTGACAATGGCCCTCTTAGACAAGCGTAAGGCCCTCTCAGGTGGTCATCTCTGGTAGACCGATGATCCTCTCAAAGAAGCGGAGGGTTCTCTCTTAGGGACTTAGGGCTCTCTTGGGCCGGGAAAGCGACCCCCCCCCCCCCCCTTGGACGATTAAGGGTCCTTTCAAACTGGTAAAAGGACCTTTCAGACAGGCGTAGGGCCCTCTCAGGCATGGCAAAGGTCCATTTCAGAACGACAAGGAGCCTAAGGCTCTAAGGCCTGGACAATACTGTATCAAACCAACTGAGGCCCCTCCCAGACCACCGGGTTCTTTCCGCCTAGATAATGGCCCTCTAAGACCAGTCTGGGGACAGCTCAGGCCTGGCAAGAGCCACTCGAGCGACCGATCGCCCCCTCAGGCCGACTGAGTTCTCATTCAGGCCGACCAAGGGCCCCCTCGAGCCGACCAAGGGACCTCAAGTCGATCGAGAGTCCCCTAAGGCCGACAGAAGAGTCCCACAGACACACTAGGGACCCCTTTAGGCCGACCGAGGGTCAATCAGGCCGACTAAGGGCCCTCAGGCCAACCGAAGGCCTCCTCAAGCTGACCGAAGGCCCCTCAGGCCGTAAAGGCACCTCCTGAAACTGACCGAAGGCACCTTAGGCCGAAAAAGTTTTTTCAAGTCGACTAAGACGACCGAGGGCCCTTCAAGCCAACCGAGAGCCGCCTGAGGCTGCCAGAGGACCACCTCAGGCAGACCCATGGCCCATGCAGGCCGCCTGAGAGCCCTCAGGCCGACCAAGGAACCCTCAGACCGAAAACAAACTTCAAGCTGGCTGAGGTCCCTTCAGACCGAACAAGAGCCACTCAGGCCGACCGAGGATTCCTCAGGCCAACTGAAGGCCCCTCAAGCTGACCGAGGGCCCCCTCACGCCGACCGAGGTCCCCTCAGGCATACCGAGGGCCCACTCAGGCATACCGAGGGCCACTCAGGCTAAGCGAGAGCCACTAAGGCCAACCGAGGGCCCCTCACGCCAACCGAGGTCCCTTAGGTATACCGAGGGCCACTCAGGCCGGCTGAGGTACCCTCAAGCCGACAAAGGGTTTCTCAGGCCGACAAAGAGCCCTTTAGACCGAACAAAAGCTCCTCAGACCGACTAAGGGCCCCTCAAGCCAGCCGAAGTTCCCTCAAGCCGATCGAAGGCCCCTCAGGCCAACCGAACTCCCATCCAGGCCGACCGAGGACCCCTCCAAGCCGACAGAGCCCCCCCCCCTTCCGCAGGCCGAAGCAGAGCTCGTCAGTCCGACTGGACACCCCTCAGGCCAACCTATGGCCCCTCAAGCCGGCCGAGGTTCCCTCAAGCCGGACGAGGTTCCCTCAAGCCGACCGAGGGCCATCAGGCCGATCAGGCCGGCAGGAGAACCCTCAGGCCAAACAATGGTTCCTTAGGCCGACTGGAACCCCCTCGGGTGGACGAAGGACTCCCTCAAGGTCGACGGAGTGCGCCCTCAGATCGACCGAGCTCCCCTCCAGGCCAACGAGGCTCGCTCATGCTGACCGAGGGTTCGTTTGGTCAACCAAGGACCCCCTCAGGCCGACCTCGGTTAACCTCCTGGAAGAGCCATGGACCCCTAGCCCCCTGCCCACGATGGCCCCATACCCGATGCCCTTGCCTCTTCGATGGCACGATCCCCTCGATGTTCCTCCGGATCAAACTATTATTTTAGCATGGATGTTGGATATTTAGGATATTGCAATACCAGAGAGCCCAAAAGGCTGCATAAAATATCAGCCTTATTTCAGCAAACAATAAATTGTAACAAATTCCATTGAACACCATTTAACCCTATTTGTAACAGGGGGGGGGCGGATTCCGCCCCCCCCCCCCCCCCCCCTCATGTTTTTCTCAGATATCTCCAGAACGGCTGGGAGCAGGCCATGAAATTTTGGGACTTTCATAGAATTGAACTCCGGATTTGGAGTCAAAATTTTGAGTTCTTAACTTGAAAAGAGGCGGTTCCAGGGCACAGTTTTGGGTGGGTTCGGAGGGCGACATTTGGCGAAAATACGGAAATGCGATCTTCACGGTTTCTTCCTAACTGCATCAAGTATGAAGGAGTTACATCGGCTTACCGTGATTGCAAAAAGTGCAAATTAGATGATGTTAATTAAATATCATACAAAATTGCATGGCAGAGGCGGTTTCAGGGGCTTGAAAAGGGGGGGTTTCCAGGAAGTATTCAATGCTTGGCGGGAAGCCAATAGAGCAATGTAAGGGGCATTTCTAGCTATCAAGATGTAAAAGATAGCTTCTGCTTCCATTATTTGCATAATTTATTACATATAGAGTTTCAGGGGCGTGTTCAGGAACATGAAAAGGGGGGGGTGACTGGCATGGTGATGACGATATGCCAGCGATAACGGCGCAATATACGTTTAGCTTATAATAATATATGCACATATGAGACCAGAAAAGGGATAAAGTCATTTTTTGCAGAGGCGCGCTCAGGAATTGGAAGAAAGGGGGTCATATTAATGCAAGGAAACTAAGAGGCATGGGCGTACAATGACATAACATACTGCAGTTTCCGGATGAAACACGCACCACATGCTACTCTACAAGCGATTATAAGATAATAGGCGAGTCCAGGTAGGGTACAAAGGGGGGTAAGCAATGTTAATTGAAGTTGTAAGTGAAATAGTCACTATTGACTAGTTAGTATCATAATAGCGGATAATATACTTATCAAAAGGTCTTGCGCCGCCCTAGTTTGGATCCTGGATACGCCTATGATGAAGTACAACATGCAAAAAGGAACTATCTATGATCAGTAACATATTTATAGTGCTGGGTAGCAACTTGTCTGCGGTTAATATTTTTCCCAATTTTACCCCCCTTTTTCACTAACCTGGTACCGCCTATGGCAAAAAATATGATTTATAACTGTTTTTCTAATGTCTCAATCACATACCATTTCATTTATCAAAAAAACAACATCAAAAAATGGTTTTATTACGCATTTACTTCACCCCCATATTGAGTGACCTGCACACGCCTATGATTTTTGAATTTTCAAACTTCACAGTCATATATCAATTTCCGATTCAATCTCTATCGATTCCTATTAGTTGTGTTAAAATCGGTCGATAAACATGAAAGCTATGTTGAATCAAAAATACCACTAAAATTTGTGGTTTTTGCCCCCCTGTTGCCCCCCCCCCCCCCCCCCCCTATCCAAAATTTAGATTTGTTTTATTATTTATAAATGTAGATCGTGTTGAGGGGAACCAACCACCGTTTCATTTTTGAAAATCGGACGGGTAGATCTCGAGATCTTCGGGGGGGGGGGGGGGCGGAATCCGCCCCCCTGTTACAAATAGGGGTAGCCAGGAGCCTGTTACAAATAGGGTTAACCCTCGCCCTGCAGCCTGACAGCCTGACAGCCCCCCGCCCCTCCTGAGGTTTTTCTTGAATAACTTTTTACAAATACGTTGCATGTTTCTGAAATTTTGGGTAGCTGAGTTTACAGTAATTATACGTAGGCTGTAAAAATTTATTTGAAATTTGTTGATAAATTTGGGAAATAATGACGTTTTGATGACGTCATGTGTGTAAACAATTAGAAATATTTGAAAAATCGTAGAAAATAGAGTTTGAAAGAAAATTGCAAACACAATTGACCAAAGATACAAAATGGCATTCTCTTTAAAATAGCAATCTCAGATTTCAGATTTTTTTTTGACCCCTAAAATAAAATAAATCTTTTTTTGGCAAATCCTTATAAATCAAAATATTCAAAGATATTAGAAAAACCGGAATATATGTGAGAGAACTGAGTATGGAAAATACTCATACCATATTTCAAAGCAATATCTTCATTTTGGACTGAGTGATGGCTTCCTAAGTATAAGAAACTGATGACGTCATTTATAAAAATAACTTTTTTGACTTTTTTTGGACAAGATACGAACAAATAATTACCTTTTCTGTATCTCTGAGCCAAAACTGGTCTAGGAACATGCCTTTTTATTTACATTTATCAATTTCTAATTTTGAGGGTTTTTTAAGAGCAAAATCGCTGTTCTGGACGTGGTAAATCCGAGGTCATTCACTTGACCTGGAAGGTCATACGTTGACCTGAAACCTAAAAATCGCATGCTGTTAGATTCCTCTCATGACAGGCTACACCGCATTGATCTAAGTTGCTTGGTTTGGAAGTTAACAGGGGGGCCTGTCAGCCCCCTGTAGGGCGAAGGTGAAAAAAGCTCCCGTAGGGCGAGGGTTAAATAGAGCACTCCGATCGCTAATTCGTCATGCTCCACTTCCGCTATTCGCTAATCTGAACGCTTGAACCTTGTATCTACGGACTTGTTAGCAGAAGAGAATCCATGCTACCAACTTACCCATAATCGAAAAGCAGTCGCAGATGGAATCGCAATGCTCGTATACTTCTAAGATGGAATACTCCTTAGATGGAATCACATCTTGATATGATGAAATACGCAAAACTCAAAACAGAACAATCTATACGGGTAGTCCTTGAAATTTTAGAGGGGCCAAATTTTGGAAAACATTGGGGGCCGGAGCACCAGTGGGGGGGGGGGGGGGCTCAGCTCAGCATTGGGGGGGGGGAGGCTTGGGACCTCCAAAAGAGATATAAAGTTCCGCCCCTGTTCACATCATGGTGCCAACAGGGATCAGTTGCTGCAATTTAGTTTGGGCCAGACTAAGACATTATCAGTCAATCTACGCATAGGCTCTATTCGACATGGGTCTGTCCGACGTTTTTTGTTGCGACTATTTAGGGGCCCGGCAAAATATAGTGGCCCAAATCCGAGAATATACCATTTCGCGGCATTTTTTTTTTGTGTGTGTGTGTGTGTGTGTGGTTTTGATCGAGGGGCCCTCGGGATGCTGTGCCCTCCCCCCCCCCTTGACGAAGGTCTGTCTGCGCCCCTGATCTGACCTTAGGTCACCGATAATAGAAATTCAAGGTAAATGAATTGTAGGTATTTATGGCCTAATTAACCCTATTTGTAACAGGCTCCTGGCTACCCCTATTTGTAACAGGGGGGGGGGGGCGGATTCCGCCCCCCCCCCCCGGAGATCTCGAGATCTACCCGTCCGATTTTCACAAATCAAACGGCGTTTGGTTTCCCTCAACACGATCTACATGTCTAAAAAATAAAAAAAATAAAAAAAAATTTGGATAGGGGGGCAACAGGGGGGCAAAAACTACAAATGTTAGTGGTATTTTTGATCCAACATACCTTTCATGTTTATCGACCGATTTTAACACAACTAAAAGGAATCGATAAAGATTGAATTGGAAATTGATATATGACGGTCACATTTGAAAATTAAAAAATCATAGGCGTGTGCAGGTCACTCAATATGGGGGTGAAGTAAATGCGTAATAAAACCATTTTTGATGTTGATTTTTTGATAAATGAAATGGTATGTGATTGTGACATTGGAAAAACAGTTATAAAGCATATTTTTTTGCCATAGGCGGTACCAGGTTAGTGAAAAAGGGAGGTCAAATTGGAAAAAAAGATTAACCGCAGTCAAGTTGCTACCCAGCACTATACATATGTTACTGATCGTAGATAGTTCATTTTTGCATGTTTTACTTCATCATAGGCGTATCCAGGATCCAAACTGGGCAGCGCAAGACCTTTTGATAAGTATATTATCCGCTATTATGAAACTAACTAGTCAACAGTGACTATTTCACTTACCACTTCAATTAACATTGTTTATCCCCCTTTTTGCCCTACCTGGACTCGCCTATTATCTTATAATCGTTCGTAGAGTAGCCTGTAGTGTGTGTTTCATCGGACAACTGCAGTATGTTATGTTATTGTACGCCCATGCCTCTTAGTTTCCTTGCAATAATATGACCCCCCTTTTTCCATTCCTGAGCGCGCCTCTGCAAAAAATGACTTTATTCCCTTTTCTGGCCTCATATGTGCATATATCATTATAAGCTAAACGTCTATTGCGCCGTTATCGCTGGCATATCGTCATCACCATGCCAGTCACCCCCCTTTGCATGTGCCTGAACACGCCCCTGAAACTCTATATGTAATAAATTATGCAAATAATGGAAGCAGAAGCTATCTTAACATCTTGGTAGCTATAAATGCCCCTTACATCGCTCTATTGGCTTCCCGCCAAGCATTGAATACTTCCTGGAACCCCCCCCCCCCCTTTTTCAAGCCCCTGAAACCGCCTCTGCCATGCATTTTTTTTATGATATTTCATTAACATCAACTAATTTGAACTTGTTGCAATCACCGTAAACCCATGTAACTCCTTCATACTTGAGGCAGTTAGGAAGAAACCGTGAAGATCGCATTTCCGTAGTATCGCCAAATGTCGCCTCCGAACCCACCCAAAACTGTGCCCTGGAACCGCCTCTGTTCAGGTTAAGAACTCAAAATTTTGACTCCATATGCTGAATTCAATTCTAGGAAATGCCCCAAAATTGCATGAGCTTGCTCCCAGCTGTTCTAGAGATATCTGCGAAGAACATGAGGGGGAGGCGGAATCCGCCCCCCCCCCCCCCGTTACAAATAGGGTTAAGTCCTGTGAGTTTGAAACCGCTCGGGCAATCACTGTGGCTTTGGCACGACTTCCTAAAACTTGCTTGGAGGTGGGGTCACTTAACATGACCTGTTGATCTGACCTGAGATGACTCGAGATACAAAATTACATCAAATGTGGATAATTGATGCCCGAAGAGCTATGCTAAGTTTGGTGGCGCTACACACCGCCGTTTTCCCAATATTTACGAAAACTTCAGATGGGCGGATATCCGCACCCCACGTCGGTGCGCGCGTTTATACTTCACATGGTGCCAAAGGGAGTCAGTTGCCGCACATTATTTTATATCAGACTACGTACTTATCAGTCAATCTACGCATGGGGTGGGTCTGTTCAAAATGGATCTGTCCCACGTTTTTTTTTGCGATAATTTAGGACCACTGCAAAATATAGAGGCCTAAATCCGAGGATATACCATTTCGCGTTTTTTTTTGGGGGGGAGGCTCTGGCCGAGGGGCCCTCTGGGAATGTCGTACCCACCCCCCCCCCCCCCCTTGCCGAAAGTCTGGCTGCGCCCCTGCGAGCTTGACACAATCGTGTCATGACAGAAGTGGGGTGTGGAGCGATTTGTCTGCGTCTGCGTCTGCGTCTGC